>JAQGBV010000184.1:0-39495 GCA_034698685.1 Isotomurus pseudopalustris
TATATTGCATTCCCGGAGAAGTAGTACCCGCTTCCTACTACCCACCCGGGTAACTTTGCCAGAGGGTGCATTCTTATTCTGCATGATAGGCAATCTTGTAAGTCCCATAGGATCCACCCTGTGTGGAAAGAAGGTGGTGTGCGCTGTTGGTCGTTATTATAATACAAATGGGCACTTCCACAGACTTTGGTTTACCATTTACCATCTTCGCGAAAGAAAAAATGAGGAAAGAAATTGAAACAGCAGCGAGGATGTCGAAGTGCAAGTGGAAGAGCAGTTTAATTTTATAGACTTTTCCTCATCTGTGGAGAAGAAGAGTCCGGGTGAGCCATGTTGTTTTAATTAGTCTTCTTTCGGAAACTAAGTATGACATAAAGTTGGATGAGATTAGCTCAAATCTGAAATTAAAATCTGGGCACAATTACTTTTTAATTCGCACTACTAGTCTTCATCTTGGTTTGGCTAGTGAGAGAGAAGTCTTTATGGGATGCGGCGGATGCTGTGAGTTTGTAAACGGGTATATATTGTGTGTGTATGTGTGCAGGGGAGAGGAACAAGTTTATTATAAGCAGAAATGGAGAAAGGGTAAAAGTTAGTGATACTTTATACAATTAAGATAATTATGTTATGTGGTAGTTTGGTGGAATCTAATTTGCCTTTGCCACTTACTTTTCTCATCCTTAGAGCTATAAAGTAAACGCGCAAGAATGAGTTGGGGAGAAGGTAATTACGACCCATGATTATAGCACTTTTTATTCCAACTTAATTGGATTGATTGAATCTTAATTGTATTTTGACATCTGAGAGGAATACTGATTGAGTTACTCTCCTGTTAGTGTCCATGTACGAAGTACGGGTGAAGGTGCCAGTCCAGTGAATATCTCAACTGTTTGCTACTGGATACTCTACACTTTGATACTGGATAGGTTCATTATATTCCACGAAGAAGAAGAAGTAGAAGGCATGCAGGAGTGTATACACTCACATGTACTTACTTCACATGCCTTCTCGGATGGCGTTAGCTTTCCAAGTCGATAGAAAAGGGCAGGTTTTAATGGTCCCGTGGAGCAATAAAAGATAAACGGCCGGTTAATTTTTGTACAGGTAGGCTGGCATTTGGCTACACTTTGCCATCCCGTTCGCAGAACATACGCCAACTAATAAGTTATGTACTGTCTCAGGTACTTGTTTTGTTAAAGAATGATCTGCCTACCTGTGTTCCTTCTTTGAACACTTTTGATTGACGGCCATCATCGTCTAATACTCTCGAGCATGCATGCAAGTTTTTCTTACGAAGATTTGGGGATCACCCTGCTGCTGCCTTTACACCTTGTTATACACGCAGCCAACCGTGTAAAATGTGATGATTTCTGGTGCACATCTTTCGAAAACTCAAAGTGCCTTCAAAGGGAGTGCGTGTCAGGAAATTAGCGGTGTTGATTTGGGACATAATAACTGTTGAAAAAATAAAAAAATCAAAGATACATTTTTCTTTTTGTCTTTTCAATTTACAAAATGTTGTGGTACTTAGGTATCGGTCCTATGATAATAACGATTGAGGATCATGGACCAATAGTTTATGTGTATGTTTGTGTCTGTGTAAGTCAGGTCAGCAGTTCCATGAAAAATGTGGTGTGTTTGTTAGTTGGTAGGTAAACTTGGTGTAATTGAGAGGATCGGATTGAACAAAGTTATCCCATAGCAAAAGACGAAGAAGGGTAATTTAGAGAAGTTTTGAGAAGTGAATAAGCCATTTGGGTCTGAGTGTGATACGGATGATGCTCGTACTTTGAGACAGTCTAAGCTTTGAATGAACGAGTATTTTTATGCTTTTTATTGCACGGAAAAAGAAAAGGTTTTGATACTGAGACGACGAGGGTCTTGTTATTGAAGGTATAAATGTATGTTCGTTGTCTGTGTGTCGGTTAGTCTGTGCCTCTGGAGTTTTTACTGTGGTCAAGGAGTAGGAATTAGGGATGATCAGTGAGGTGGTAGTCGGTTTTCCAAAGATGATTATAGAGAAGAAGGGAGATGTTGTTTGAAAAGAGGGAGTCGTTTCGTGGACTGTCCATTGTGGAGGGATGATAAGGCGAGTAAAAGAGAGAGAGAGAGGATTTGGATAACCACAGCGAAGCAATTAGAGTTGGTCATAATGGGACATCCGCGGATGTCTTTTGGCACGCTAATTACCGTCATAGGGGCCACCTGAGTCCATCCACAATGTCCCTTTTATGGTTTTTACGACGACATTCTAACTACTGAATCGGGAGAACGATCTTCTGCTCTCTCATATGTACATGTGTGTGTATGTGTGTGTACTCCGTAAGTATAAAGTTATATATTGCTCCGTGGGTTTTGTTGAGGTTAGTAAGACTAGAGGGATTATTTGAGACAACTGACAATCGGAGAAGTGACTTGTCCACTTCTTTAAGTATCAGAAGGAAGGGAAAGAAGGAGAGAGAGAGAGAGAAAGCAAGAGAGAAAGAAGACTGTTTAGAATGGAATATATACGGATGAATGTTTTGAGTTTTATCGGTTGTGAAATTGGAATCGAGCACGCTCAGGCATCCATCCATCCATCCGAGGGGATAAAATAACTTTGGAACTAGGCTGGGTTGTTCAGTTGTCTTCTGATCGAGCTGAAGAAAAGTTGTACTGGAGAAAAGTACCGGCTTGCTGTACTTGTGTAGGTGTGGGAAGAAGAAGGATTTGTCCAGCAGTCAGTAGGGAAGAGTATCTGTACCCGTGCTCTGCAGTCTCAAGTCTCACATAGTACGGACAAGTTGGGGCAAAGCGTCACCATCTCTGTTGCTACACTCCATCATCTCTTCTTATTTAGTAAGTCTCTCAGGTGTATGTCATGCATGCATGGGATCTTTTATTATCCATCTTGTTTTAAATTGTCTCTGAGAAAGAGGGATAAGGGAGAAGTAGAATTTTCGCATACTAAGAGGAATTACGTAAAACCACGGTTGTGCCGAATGGGTATGAGACATGCAAGTAGATAGAAGAAGCATTTTGGTATATCATGGACAACGTGTCAGTGTGGAGATTTGTGAGACATTGTTGACAGAAGGAAAGAGAGAATGATACTTGGGATGCATGTAAGTAGTCTACTTTGTCAGATTGGGTGTGGATGTGCTTTGAATGAAACGGGAGAAAGTGAAAAATTATGATAATGACGGATTTTCTACCTCATCACATGCATTTGTCCCGAAAAGTTGAAAGACGCTAAAGCTTCTTCTTTCTACTTCTCTCTCTCGTGCCTTTTGTCACGAGTCGAGGCGTCTTGTCTTGTCTCTTGAATGTTGATTTCTTTCTCTATCTTTTATTCTTTAAGGACGGAAGGAAGTTGAGTAAAGACAGATTGTGTCAAAGAGTAAAGAGGAATGTGCTGAAGGAGGCTGACAAAATGTGTGTGTGTCCAGATTTCTAGAACGACGAGACAATAATAAATGTATTTAATAGTTACTCTCCTCTGTGCGACATGGTTTTCCACCTATCAGCACATTTTTTCTCTTTCCGGACTACTTGCTATTCTTAGGATACATTTTGAAGGGGTACCAGATGGATTCAAATATGTGTGTGTGAGTTGTATTAGTACACTTCCACTAAATAAAGGTGAATATAAGAAAGAGTGTACAGTACAAGTGTACGAAAGTATATATAAGAACTGCGAAAGGTCTTGGGAGATGCTTGTTTTTTCCGTCGGCTAATTTTTGTGACTTTCTTTGTGTATGAAGTTATCAATGATTGAGGCTAACAGACAGAGTTAGTAGTTGATAGTTGATGTTGTGTCTTAACTGCCAAATGACATGTCATTTCTTCACTCTGGTAGTGTTGGACCAATCTAACTTTTCACTACACAACTCACAAAACAACTTATTCCGTTACCCTACCTGTCATTTATTTCTCAATCAACGGAAACTAACTTCATGTTGGTTTCGGCGTGTGTCACTCTGCTACTCATTCCCATGATATTTCGGTGCTGCTGTCCTTTCTCCCTGTGTACGAGAAAGGCAATCAGCAAAAGAACAGTAAAAATATCCATTCACTATTTCCATTTCCCAATTCCAGTCCAACTACTTCATTAAGTTGTAAATAAGTCCGGTTGTACAGAAGAATGAATTCGTCTGGCTTAAACTAAAACAGCACAAAGAATTAAATTAATCTGACTGAGGATTTGTATAAAACACGAATAGGTAGTTGAATTAGTAATTTTCCCAGTTGTCAGGTTGTTTTCCATAAAACCAGTTAACAGTTAAGATGGAGAGACGAGAGGGACGAAAGAGAGAGAGAAAGCGAAAGTAATTAGATTTTGTTTCATGCTCAAAAGAGCAAAAGATTGACACTTTGAGATTTAAAAGTTGTGTGGGCTGCCATGTTGATGAGTAGGAATCTAGAGAGTTGGTTAAGTCTTAACAAACCGTATGACTTTGTTCATGTAGTTCATAAGAGTCTGCTGATGACACTTTGACAGATTGTGTAAGGAGACTGTGACAAGAAAGGAGATTGGAAATGTCCACAAGTTTTGATTTCATTCAAACTTTTCAAGTAGTTATTTACATGTCAAGTGGTTTTACTTTGGGAATGTTGGTGGTGATGTCAGGAGATTAGAGAGAGAGATGAGGATATTTGTTCCGGTTGTCAATGTCAAGTAAGTAGTTGTGTAATCGGAGTGTGAGTGAAGAAGGGGAGAGATGAGATGACAAATGTTCGCAGAATTCGGTAGTGACAAAAGGCGAGATGATGAACAACGGTCGTCCGTATGTTCAGAATGTTCAGATGTTGTGTGTGTGGATAGATTGGACAGAAGTTCCTCCTGATGGGAACCCAATCTCTTGCTCGTCTTACATACACTTCATGGATGACTGCAACCTTCCCATGTGGACTGCTTTCACCACCACGTCACTTTCTACCCTTTATGATGTTGATTGATCAAAGAGAATATATAGCTTTTGCTTTAGAATTGCCGTTGTGTTCAGGTTGATTGTAGCTCTTTGGATTTGAAGGTGGTAGTGACTAACAACTCTCATGAGAGGAAAGGAATAAACAACTTCCTTCTTTCACTTCCTGTATCACACCTTGGTTTTCTAATGCACTGAAAACAAATATATACGTTATACGCTGGGCAAGCATGTGTTCCTATTACTACGTAGGTTTTTCTGCCTTTGTAACAATCTGTTGTAGTGTTTTACTGTCTCATCAATTTCTTTGCCAGCTTGGGTGAGTTAAGTCTTTTAAGTTTCCTCCGCACTTCATACTCATTTTTACTAAGCGAACTTTCTTCGGTACAAATTGTTGTGACATTCAAACTTTCAAACCAATACCGAGTAATAATGCCTAATGGAGCTTTTAAAAAATTAAACGTTGTTTTCTGCTGGCTAGACAAGAGAGACTATTGAATTTAAGAGATGGAAGAAAAGCAACGTGAGTCAATATTGAATAAAGGAAAAAATTAGGACATCCCACTTTTACACGCCACCCTGATGTTAATGTGGAAGAGAAAGGTGTCATGTGAAATTTTTTCATCACGTTGAAAAGCCATTATGCCATTACCATATGAGAAAATTAGATTTCAATAATGCAAAGGGCATACCTATTGGTTAAAGAGTTTATTGGGCATCAGTTGACAGAATTTGTTGATATCGATGAAGCCCTTCGCGACACTCCAGGAGATCAATTTTCATGGGACTGTGCACTTATCTTATTAAGAAATAAACTTCTTCATTGTCTTCTCTTTTTATGGTAATGTAGAATGTGCAACAACTTAGTTTTTATTTTGATCTACTTTGAGTGTTAGAAAGTTGGATGGTATTTTGTTGCATGCACAGTTGAGACAGTTTGACACTAAAGTGAGTAAGATGAGAAGTATAATTTGTTATTTTTCAGGAACGAATTACTCGTTTCAAATGAAAGTCTTAATATTAAGAGAGCGGAATGCTGAATGCGCACTAACAGAGAGAGAGAGAGAGACAGAGAATTGGTTTAAGACGGAAGTTTTAGTATTGAGTGAGAGGGGCGGATGAGGAGTGTAGAATTTCTTCCGGTGATAGTTTGACTTTTCAATTTGTGATAAGAAGGGTATGAGAATATAAAAGGAAGGAGATGACACCACCACCACCAGTGGAATCGTCTTTCTTCTTTTTAACCTGTTTGTATCATCCTTTAAAAAGGGTTTGGAGGAGAGTAAAAAGGTAAAAGTCGTGTTGTGGGTCGTGAGTATATACGAATGAGTATATCTTGAAGACATCCTCGTGTGAGAGAAAGCAGTTAAAGAAAAAGGGGAAAGGGAGTCCCAATGGCCTATTGAGATGGTATTGATCAACCCGAGGAACAATAGGATGATGGGGAGAAAGACACCTTTCATTCACACACACTCTCGTCTTCCTTCTCCTCCTCTCTCGTCTCGAATAGCAAATCATGGCATTTTCTTCGATACCGGGTAACAAAACACCCGAGTTAGAAGTAGAATAACATGTTCTCATCGTAGTATTAAATTGTATTGCTTTCTCTCGGAAAACTTCTTGTTTCACTCCCTTCAATAAAGACGGAAGACTCAATCTTCCTTTTTCTCCTGTGGAACATATACAGGAAAATAGAAAATACGAATGAACAGTTGAACAGGGAGAGAGTGAGAGAGACGCTTCTTGGTCGATCCTTGGTGTGGGACTGAGGACTAACTGACACTGACTGTCGTTCTTCGTTCTTGATCATTCTTGGGAATGAAAATGATGATCATTGTGTAACAATTCCGAAGGAATTGAAGAAGACATGGATTGATAGAATGGGACAAGTTTTACCAACTATTTCGATACAATGAATAAACTTTACGTGCTGCTGGGATGGGAGAGACCATATTGGATGTGAGCTCCCAGCTTGTTCGTATTAGATTGAAGTAGGTTGTCCTCTTAAACTCTTCTCGACTCAATATACTTAGTCTTTGGATTTGTTCGACTAAAGATGGAAACAGATGAAAGTTTATTTAATGGAGGATTTAAAAAACATCTTTTAAACTTTTACTCTTCTCACCAGTTATTTATTTTTATGAGTCGAACCACGAACGGAAAGTGTGTATATGTGTGGAAGTGTAGGATGTAGGATAATGTCATGGATTATTTAAAGAGATAGGTCTTCAATTTATACCAGAGCTTCAAGTTGCATCGTGGATAAAATTGCCTCAGACTGTTTGAAACTTGTATGTGTATGTATGTATAGAGAGAGATGCGTCTTACGGCTACTTTTGCTACTCGAGAGATAAAATAGATTGTCTCCTTGTCAAATAATAATGTGGAGAAAGGATATATATTCTTCTTTCGTTGATGCAGAGAGAAATGAGAGAGAGCTGTCTCTTGTGGCCTTGTGGAATAGATGACTGAGTGAGTTTCAACAAAGTTTCAACTTGGTAATTAATGACAAAGAGAGGTGAGTTTTCCCAGAAATTGATGAAAACGCATCATCTCAAGTAATCTCCGTTTTAACCAATCCAACGCGGTTAAAAAGTTAATTCCACGCACTCCTGGAAAAGTTATTAAGTAGGAGGACTAGGAGGAGAAGTATGGAAGTTCTAGATAAGATTAAAAAGAATCATTTAAAGTACTGAGCACGCTGAGAAAATGCTTGTGGACATTTTAAACTATTCAGGGACTGTATAATATAGACAGAGTTACTTTTGCCCATGTCCGTAGTACCTTTGCTAGTTTCACCGTTTCACCTAAAAGTGGTTGGTGTTGGTGGTGGTGGGTAGCGTCGCAATTTGACATGCATATGAAGGAGTGAAAGTAGAAGAGATTAAATGGGTCCTCCGGGTAGGGTTCCCGTTCTTGCTTTCTCTCTACACAAACAGTACAATTTACCCTGAAGTCAGTCATCCATGAAATCCATCCGATTGTTCTTGTTGAGACTGACACAAACAAGAAGACAAGTGTTCCCATATCGCCAATCTGTTTTACAATAGAGTAGGAATCAAGATAAGATGTTTAAACTGAGTCAAGTCAAACAAAATCTGCATTCCTTTGGGATGCACACAGGCACACGAGTATATTCAACTTTGCTGTGCAACGCTTCTAGTTTCTCTACGGGCACAAAAGACAGTTTTTCCCATGCGTTGTAATTGAAGACATTCTGTACATTTTGAGTTGGATGGATGACTGCGATCGAGAGTTTGTCCTGGTCTGTCTAATTTGGAATTTAACTGCCATTGCCAAGAAGACTATATCTTATATAGGTGTACGTAGCTTTCCCCATGATGAAGTTCCAAGTTTCCTTAACCTTTTTCCCAAGTCGCGAGCGAGTGTTCTTTGATGCTCTGATAACTTTCTTTACACAACGTGTCTCTCCTGCTTTCAGTTAGTCTTGCTCCTTCAAAAGTTCATCCACTTCGCATTACACTTTTATAATGCAGTTCGTGCATGCATACGTAAAAAGAAGGGGTTTCAAGACTTCATTTTCTTTATGATGGGAACATGTAAAGAATTCTGGTGAGAATTCGTGCAATATCCTTTTGAAGAAAGGGATGTTAAGTCTGAAGGCAGTAGGAAATACACATAATATATATAATATAGTTTTAAATGACATGAAGTGAAGTTAAATACGTTTGTGAATGAAGTGTGCGATGTCTAATGTTCTGCGTCTGTTGTTTGCGATTACAGAGAGAAAGGAGTAAAGACTTGGCCGTCTTTTGAAGTCAAATAAGGAAGACTTATTGAAGGAATGGCTGTGCAAGTTGGAGGAGAAAGCATAAAACGAAGTGACATTGGACAGTCGTTGAATGCGGATCAAAAGGAATAGCGGAAGTAGGAAAAGGATGAAAGAGCGTACTGGTGGTGGTGACAGAGGAATGGTGACTCCAGGGTATGACCACATGACCACGACAAACGCTGCAGCAGCTGTGGACGCAGCGCTTGGCGGATTGTCAGCTTCGCAGCCAATTGTTCCCCCAAATGACTCTCAATACCATCACGACCAAGCTCAGTTTGAATCGGATAAGCGTGCAGTGTATAAGTGAGTGATGTCTTTGAATGATTCTTCTCGAAAATTACTTTGGTGTGGAGGATTTATTAGTGACACTTTGTTTGTTTGAATGGTTAAACAGGCACCCGTTATTTCCACTGTTAGCGTTGCTTTTTGAAAAGTGTGAGATCGCGACCCAAACATCCCCTGAAAGTGCCATGTCGGACAGTTTTCACCAGGATCTTGAGGTAATTGTGTAATTTAAGGATGTGGTGGTGGTAGGCTGATGTTATCTGGTGATAAATCTCAATGGGACCTCTTTTCCATCGTGTAATCTTGTCATTGTCCTTTATTGAGATGGCTAGCGGTGGTAGTGGGGAGTATAGTATGTGTGTAAGGGCTCAAGTCTATTGATCTGGTTTCTTGTTTGTGATGATGTGATGAATCTTGTGCACAGGCATTTGTTCAACACCAAGAAAGGGACAGGAAACCATTTTTGGCAAACGATCCTGAAGTAGATGGGCTGGTGAGTAATTCATTGAATCGAGATTTTCTCTCATAATTTTTTCCCGTTTCTCACATTTGTCTCTTTCCTGAGAGGAATAAAAAGACCTTTCGTTCCAGCGAGTTCCTTCGCACTATTCGATTTTTGAAAAGACAGGAAGGAAATGTCACTTTTCCACACGGTTTGTTTTCCATTAATCACTTACCTTGTTTTGTACTTTGTGTGTAGATGATAAAAGCAATTCAGGTTCTGAGAATTCACCTTCTGGAGCTGGACAAAGTGCAGGAGCTGTGCAAGGACTTTTGCACTCGCTACATAACGTGTCTCAAGGGGAAAATGCAGAGTGAGAATTTGCTTCGTTCGGACTACTATGATAATGGAAGTGGACCGGGAGGAGTTGGAAGTGTCAGTTTAGGAGGATTGAGTCCTTCTGGAGGGGGTGGGGGGCCTGTAGTCAGTCCTGGAGGGTCGTGCTACTCTTCGTCGAATGGAGGGGACCCTTCAGTATCTCCATTGTACCATGGCATTGGAGGTGGTGGTGGTGGTGGTGGAGGTGGTGGCCATCACCAAAGCCATCCACACGCGGGACATTTTCTTCAGAATTCAGTCAACTCATCTCATCAGTCAGCTCCCCCGGTTTCATCGTCAGCCCCGGTGCCCGCTCTCCTTAATCCTTCTCCAGATCCGAATAGCAGTACGGGGAGCAGTCATCACTCCTCTGGAAGCCCTACAGGACTGGGTATTCATGGAGGGACTCCTCTCTCACAAATCGGTGCCAATTCTAATCCTTGTCCTACGACGTCTTCTTCTCATGATACTTTTGTACAAAGTGAGTGGGAATATAAAAATGGTAAAATGAGTTTTAGAGAGAGAAGTGTGGGTGAGGATTTAGTATTCTAATGAAATGTGTTTGTTCTTTGTGGGCGCCCGATGTGCAGCACCTACCACTCCCAGTTCGGCAGAGGAGGAAGAAGACTATTTAGGACGGAAGAAACCCAAGCGAGGTGTTCTTCCCAAACATGCTACTTCCATTATGAGATCTTGGCTGTTCCAACACATCGTGGTGAGTGTGGCTCTCTGGAAAAAGTCCAGGGATTTGTGCTGATTTGGCTCAAATCGTTTTTCACTTTTGAAACATTTCATTCCTTCTAATGATTACAACCACATCTGGTGCTTGATTTGCTGAGAGACCAAAAAGCTAATCTTCTCTATGAAGTCAAACTTTTGGATTTAGAGTGTGTGTGAGATATTTGGAAGATAGGGTTGTAATAGAAGTGTGTTTTCATTTTTAATGTAATACAGCATCCGTACCCAACGGAAGATGAGAAGCGACAAATAGCCGCCCAGACGAATCTAACGCTTTTACAAGTCAACAACTGGTTTATTAATGCGCGGAGACGGATTTTACAACCAATGCTTGATGCATCTAATCCTGAGCCTGCTACACCGAAGGTAAATTGTATTTCTTAAGTGGTTGTGTCGTATTAAACATTGAATTATGAAGTTAATACATTGCTATTTTCTGCGTTAACTTTGTAGCAGATTAAAAAGATGAAAACGAATGGCTCGAAACCTGCGTTGAAGTATTGGTCTGACAATTTAGCTACAATGGGCTCCGGAAATGAGTCAGGAAACGGTCTCAGTCATCATATTGGTGGTGAGTTGGCAAAATGTAACACGATTATAAGAGACACTATCATCATTGACGGAGTAATCGAGTAATAACATTTTGTATCATTGGGAAACTTTTAGATGAGTCATCAGACGAGTCAGAAGAAAGCAGCAATGATGGCAACGATTTGCTGATTGACAATAGTGATTCATCGCAACAATGAGACATTTAAAACACTTAACTTTAACAATGAAATAGCCAACGAGGTGTATACGTAACGTAGTGAGATTCACTTAATTCTTCCTTTAAAGACAAATATTTTTGAGGCTGATATACGTACTCTTGTTCTGTGTAAGTTTTCAATCATAATAATAATATAATGTGGTCATTATATCGATGATGATAGTGTGTAATACATACCTGTCAACATTTTGAATGCTAAAATGGTCGTCGTTTACCACATAATCTGTAGATACAAACTTTTTAAAAGTTGCTTCAAGATAAGCAGGATGAAAATACTCGAATGAAGTAATGCAATACGCAATACAATACTTTTGACTTAATAATTGACGTTTAGCCATATTCAACATAATATTTGGCAATATTTGCATACAATTATGATAGCGTACTCTGACATGCGACAACAAAATATATTATTAATATTAAGGCAATATTGATCTCTGTTAAAACGAAGCATTTAATCTGCAAATATAATGAATTTAAGAATAGGAAAGTATGAGTATATAGTAGTCGTGTTTAAAATAATATCGTCGATACGTTTTGCTTTAAAATGTATGATTCAAAAATGTCACTACCGATATTGTAATAGCATACCACGAATTTGCTCTCTAAACAGTTCTTTAATAAGCTTATTTTTCATTAATACCATAATGTCTTATCGAATTTTAAAATTATTAACACAGCTATTGTACCACGTTGAATTTATTCCAAGTACCGTTCTACGAGTGGATGCATGTGATGTACTTGTTAAGAATATCATTCCCTTTATTGTGATGATTGTTAGTTTTATTGTAAGTTCTTCAATAATTCCTGTACACTCAAAACTTCGATGATAATAATAAATCGCAATGAGACACAAAGTGTGTTGAGCTTTTTGAAATACATTAATGTGAATTCTGCAACTCATTCGAATTTACCAAGGAAAGTATTACAATTCTCATAAAAGAGGCATGCATAATCTTCTCCAGCAAGTAGGATCCATTGTATGGACGATGCTCGTTTTTTTCTGGCAATTGTCTCACTTGGCCCCATAAGCTTTTTTAATTCTGGAGCGAATTTCAAACAGCCGTTATAGTTGTGAACTTGTTTGATAGTAAACAAACTAACGAGCTTAAAAGTTTTAAATTATTTAAGATCTTAATGAAGTAATAAGTAAACAAACAAATTATCGTTGTGGAGGACTTTTACGCTTCAAGGTAGGAAGTCATCATGGCTGGAAACTTCTGGCAGAGTTCCCATTGGTAAGTTATTGAGTGATAGATGGACGAATGCGTTTCAAAATGCGTGTATGCTTCAGTGCTTTCAACGTGATTGTTTTTATTTTCTGTGGGGAATTGCAGGCACCAGTGGATCCTTGATAGACAAGATGTGGTCAGAGAACGCCAACATGACCTTGGATTGATGTCAGAAGAGGAATATCAAAAGATTTTGATCTTCTTCTGTGGATGTAAGTCATTGTGATAAGTGACAAGTAAAACACTTTAGCTTCTATTAGAAAATCACTTATTGATGTTTCAGTTATGCAATCGCTTGGGGAATCTCTCAAACTTCGTCAACAAGTTATCTCGACTGCGATAGTTTACTTCAAAAGATTTTACGCTCGTAATTCTCTGAAATGTGTGGATCCACTTTTACTAGCACCGACAGCGGTATTCTTGGCATCGAAAGTAGAAGAATTTGGTGTCATTTCTAATTCTAGATTAGTTTCTACTTGTCATCAAGCGAGTAAGTTCTCCTATACGTGATTGATTCAGGCATTATTCGTCATGTTATTCAGACTCGTAACTTTGAATTTGCACATTGCAGTAAAAAATAAATTCAACTACGCATATACCCAGGACTTCCCTTACAGGAATAATCACATTTTGGAGTGTGAATTTTACTTGTTAGAAAATATGGACTGTTGTCTTATCGTTTATCAGCCATATCGGCCTCTTACCCAATTCATTCAAGATATTGGACACGAGGAGCAATTGCTGCCTACCGCATGGCGAATGGTGAACGACAGTCTAAAGACTGACTGCTGTCTTCTATATCCTCCTTATCAAATTGCTTTGGGTAAGAACAGATTGCAGTTTTATAAACGAGGAAACTTTCGATTCAATAGCTTAACAGAAAGTTTCTTTTCTAGCGTGTCTTCAAATGGCATGTGTTGTGATGCAAAAAGACTGCAAGTCGTGGTTTGCCGACTTGAATGTGGATATGGAGAAGTTACAGGAGATCAGCAGATATATTTTAAGTTATTATGACTTATGTAAGACATACGATGAAAAGAAGGAAATTAAAGGTTTGTTGGACAAAATGCCTAAGCCAAAGGCTCAACCAAGCAGGTAATCTATCTGATCACATCTTTTATCAGCTGTATTCTTGACTGATCTGTTTGTTGGGTTTATTTGAGTCTTGATATAACTTTATTGTCTTCGTTAATCTTATCTTTTGCTCATAAATGTTTCATTTTCATTTTTTATTCCTTTTAGTTAATTAAATCTCCAATTCTTTCAAATGCAAACGGAATGTTTGTTGCTGTTCCAGACCTCCATCTTCTCAGCAAATGCAAGACCCCAGTAGCAGTAGTAATGGTAATGCCCACAATCAACAAGACCACCCCTCTAACCAGCAGCAGAGTAACCAGCTTGGTTAGCAACTTGAATTAGATAATTTGACACTGACATTCATTTTACCTGTATTATCTGACAAACCAAATTATTGAGAAGACCGTCCCTAGCGTCGTGGGGTCGTCTTCCTTAAAGTTTTGGTCGTGTTGTCGTTGTATATATAAAATAAAAATTTAGTCATTAGTGGAACTGGGCTTGTTTGATTCTTATATAGCTGCTTGGGGATTACTGTATTATGCAATGGGGGATTCTTATGGTTCATAATTTGAAACTATTCCAATGTGTTTGTAACAGAAGGATATTAAAGTCTGATTTCTTTAAAGTTTAGTTCTAACAAATTAATATGTAATTAATTTAGTAATGTTATTATTTAGTTCATTGAATAAAATAATGGCAATGCTAGTACTAATATTGAACGATCTGTACAGATTTGGAGGAACCTTATTTTCACCGCAATGAGTGATTTGTGCCACACTGAACTCTATGGATGATAATAATTAACGACATATTTATGACATGAAGATTTCTGTTGCGGGAGGTTATAGTATCAATGTTTTATTACAAATGATCAAGTGAAATTGTTTCATACATTACTTAATGCAAATAACTCTTGAAAATTCATTACACGAACCGTACAGTTAAATAAGAAACTGACTTAGACAATATTAGATATAAAGTAGAAGTGAAACATCACACCAAATAAATTAAAAGCGATAGAAAGCAGAGTCGACAGTTAGTTTTAAGTTCATAAGAGAACAATGTGTCCAAGTTATGTTAGTTACTTAATTACTGGGATTACGCAAATCAGACACCAATGGTTAAAGTCATCACCGTAAAATCGAATCTTCATAATCATTTACAGTTCTATCTACACTTACGAGATCAGTAGACATAGCACTGGACATAATTAGTTCTCAGGATGTCTCAGGTTACAGGAAAAAACTAATTAAGTTTACTGACTTCTCTGAGTCACCACGGAGGACTCGACGAACTCAAAGTCCAAGGAGTTTAAAGATGTACTGGCTCCGGAACTGATGACTGCTCTTCTAGATTAACCATCGCTATCTGATTTGCTAGTAATCCCTAGCAAGCCAGTCCAGTCGGCCTAAGAGAGGTAAAGTCATTCAATTAGTCCAAATCCAAATCGACGTAGTTCACGAGGCAGGTTCCCTGTAAGTCCTTGTAGGACCGATAATGTCAGTCTTAATCATCACATTCTACTGAATTGCCAAATTCATTTCTGATAAATACTTATTTTTAGAAATATGTCTTGTCATGCTTCGAAAACTACGCCGAACTAGCACCGAACGGAACACTTTGGCATTTTTTAAAAGCATATGAGTTGTCTGTCGCAGCTAGTGGTATTTATTAATTTAATCGGACGGAGGAACAGGTAAGTACTCAGCATACCTGCTTGGGAAGATAATGTCAGCTTTACTGTTGACCAATCCTACGATCACAAAGCTAATGGAAAAGAGTGTGATTCCAGATACAAGAGTTAGAATTTCATGTAGACGGGAAGGCTTCAGAAAGATGCGTGCCGACAGCTTCGTCCATACACTTTCAGCCCACGTGGAGTAATTTCCGGATTTCCAATCGTAATTTTCAATGACAAATGCTGGGCTGGTTGCATCACTGGAATTTACGGTAGTCTCGAAGCAGTTGTCATTCAACCAGTAGTAAGTCACCGTCTATAAAACAATTCAATTTGCAGAAATTCGAAACGTAAATAATATTCAAATGCAAAAACAACAGAAATGAACATAATATGATGTATCATAATACTATACCTTTTTGTCTGATTTACATTCTTCTTTCGAAGTGATGTTAGTCAGATTTGTTCCTTGAAAATATACCATTAAACTGTTGGTGTACTGAGTTACTATTTGAGTATTAAGGTGAACTCCGACATAAAGATCCAATGGGCTGTTTGGGCGTTCTAAGCTTGGAGCAATTGTGTGGAACATAGTGCAATTTGCTGATTTCAAGTAGCAATACAATAATTCGTCCACCTATAATTTTCCAATTTCCAGTCAGTTTTCAATATTATAGATCCGGTTGAAAGGGTCGTAAATATTGTTCCTTACCAATTTAGGATCAGGTTCAACTTTTGTAGATTTATCTGATGGATTAATCAATTTGATTACTGAATTTGAAATAGCAGCCGCCAGCTGAGATATTTTTGATTGAATGGATGAAGGTGTCACATTTTTGTACTCATAGTGCAGCTGAGCTGCATCATCGAATATGCTATTGTAGAATCTGTTAAAATATTTTAACGTATAATACAAGGATTCGTTTTGGTTTGTTAACGATGTTTTAACATACTTGTTCTTGAAATCCTTTTCGTGATTGGTGATAATCATTCCAGGTAGGTTTGGCCTTTCCTTTATAAAAGATTGAAGTGACGCAGGTGGCAAACCTGCTGAGGACGATTGGTCTATTTCTTTAACAGTCAAACTAACAGTGCTTGCTTCTTGAATTAATGTTTTAGCCACATTGGAGATGTTGGATGGATTTGCTTCATGAATGAAGTAAGCATCATTTTCATTGCTTAACGCTACTTGACCAATTTCTATAAAATACTTAATATGGGTCAAATTAAGCTGAGCAGGTACATCTTTGTCATCTGTGGCACCAAAACAATACGAACAACTTTATCAATGTATAATGCATAAAGTAATGTTACGAAATTCTTATTAAAGTAGTTATGTTCTACTCATACCAGCGATGATTCCAGTGGGGAAATTCCCTTGTTGCATGTCGTATACCATTCTACTCGATCCAATGTATCCAAAAGACTCTCCTTGAAAAACAACGAAGTAAACATTCTTGATCTGAAAAGATAAACCACAATAGTTGACGGTCACAATTTGTTTATTTCATGCTGAGTCTTTTGCAGTCAAAAACAAACAAAATTAACCTGTCCAGACTGTATCAGCATGTCTTTCAGCTCTGAAAGTTGTTTGAGGCAAGCCAAAAGAGTCACAAAGCCAGTTACTGCTGTATCTGCTCCAGGTACTAACATGTCAAACATTGAAGCAGCGTCCAATTTCGCAGCAATGACAACTACAGATCTGGAAAATACAAGCAGTAAATACCCAAATAAACTGACAGTAATTATTAGTAAAAGACTACTTAAAGATATAGGACAAACCCTTCATCACTGTATGGTTCCGACTGATTTGTAGGGTAAAGGGTCGCCCAGACATTTTTATCTCCTAAAGGATCACATACTTTTCCGGCTGTCTGAGAAAATGAAATTCTGTCGCTCCTTCTCATACAAGTAGGCGTGTCTACTGCGGCAAACATGAACGCTTGCAGTTGAATCGCACACAACGGCCAGTCCCTAGGACTTTCGTCTTCATTAGGCTTATTAAACTTCTCGTAGCAGTTTACAATTTCCGCAACATTATCTTCATCCCGAACGAAAAATATTGGAAATTCGAAATTTTCGAACAGAAGCCCTGACCCAGGTTTATTCCACTGGCAATTTCCTGAAGCTTGCACGCCTAGGCCGTAAAAATAAAGAATAAAGTATGAAATTTCAATAATTATTATTATCAGCTCCTCCGCCTCATCAATAAAACAGTGAACCCATACCGAACTGCTGATTTGGACATTTCAAGTCGGTAGAAAATTCAGTCAAATTCTCCCTGGAACTGTTCAAAAGAACAATGCCAGCTACTCTCCCGGAATCCTTCAACTTTTTCATAACCTCTGGATTGAAATACTCTGGGTACATTGCAGGAACATACGGACTGTGAGGACCTTTCTCAACCACCCAAGCCAAAGATGATGCGTCATTCACGACGTGAATCACTCCCACGTCCCCTGAAGGAGACGCTGAAAATAACGAAAATGCATTTTTACCACTTCACCTTTATTTTAAATAATTATTTTTTATTAATGAAACCTTACAAGAGCATCCAATTTCCTGAGTCCCATTAACTCTTTTGAAACAAGCATTAGATCCTTCGATATTCTCATAAATTTTCGTGTGGGATCTCTTCGCGTTTGTTCCGGAGACCAGCAGTAGAGTAAGAAATAGCGAAGCATAACACAGGGTTGAAATCACAGACAACTGGGGCAACCGTCCTTGTGACATTCCAGACTTTTTAGAAATAACTTCACGATTGTGACTTCTTGAGCGAACCCTTTGAAGAGTCCCTTCCCGACTATCCATCTCTTCAGGGTCCATTCTCACCTTTTTCTACCACACTAATCCTCCTTTTTCCAGTAGTTTCCACCCTTCATTCACTGTAAGTAAAAATAAATAATCAACATAACTCTTTAGCTAGCTAACCCATTTAATTAGGTTCAAAAAAATTAAAATCTGTTCTAACCTTTGTCCGCCCACTGAGGAATTATAAGTTACAAGGGCATCTATTATATAAATATAATTACTACAAAATTGGAAATGTTAGATGGAATGTTGCAATCTTTTAAAGTTCACTGAAGTTCGAGTTGAAAAATTAAAAATTTGACATTCCAGTGCTGATGAATCTGTACAAATAATGGAGTATCGGCAATCGGCTGTAGAGAGTGTTATGATTTGTAATACAAGTTGTCATTGAGTCTTCAAAAGAGCGCGTTATTTCAAAAGCCGCTTTCCAAGCACGTCTTTTTAGTTTCCTGAATTGTTTGTTTGTATTTGAAATTCCGTGAAAACAACTTGATATTTTAAAGAAGTTTATAGTGCTTTTCAGCGCTAAGTAGGTGTGGCAAAATGGCTAAGCATCATCCAGATTTGATTTTCTGTCGCAAACAACCTGGAGTGGGTAAGTTATCTCTGTTTTGTTTTTTTGAACATCAAGTTCTCAAGTTGTATATTTCTGATTTTGAAGTGATTTGCATTTTGTATCTTGTGTGACACCAGTTTGTTTTATTTGCAGCTATTGGCAGGTTGTGCGAGAAGTGTGACGGGAAATGCGTGATTTGTGACTCGTACGTGAAGCCCTGCACGCTTGTTAGAATTTGCGATGAGTGTAATTACGGCTCGTATCAAGGTCGGTGCGTTATCTGCGGAGGACCCGGAGTTTCGGATGCGTATTACTGCAAAGAGTGCACTATTCAAGAGAAAGATGTAAGATAGTTTTATACAGACGCACAAAGTTTCTCGTTGTTGTATTTTTTCAATTTTATTAATATGGATGGCGTCTTGTGATATTTCAGAGAGATGGTTGCCCGAAAATTGTGAATCTTGGGAGCTCCAAAACAGACCTTTTCTACGAGAGAAAGAAATACGGATTCAAGAAAAGATAGTTGTAGGTATTTTTAAATTATGGAGTGAAATCAAGACTTAAGTTTTTTGAGTTGCATTTTGCATTCGATGTTTTGATTGATGGATTTATCCAACTTGTGTTGTAATTAGTCGTACTTTCGTACTTACTCCAATTCTGGGTTTCATATATTTTTAGAAAATTATTTATCTTTATTTAAACGTATGAACCTTGTCGCTTCTAATTCTCAAAGTGTATTTCGTACTAAATGTCTGATCTGGTGAACACTGGATTAATTGCCATTTCTGATTGATAATCTGATCTGGCTGGGATTTTAACATGCTTGGCTGTTTGTAATCCTGTGTATTCTGGATTCAGAGTTAATATTATAGTGTATGAAAATAAATACATACTGTCATTTTTTTGTATAAAACTATGTTTCACACACGCTCTAAATGTTGGAGGCTCGAAAGTAATTCTTGTACAGCTATTACATTGCTAAGCAGTCCGACTGTTCTGGATAAGTGCATTGATTAGTCCCTCTGTCAAAATACAGAGATGGTGGACAGTGTCTTCGTATGTAAAAATTTCCATTGCATGCAAAATAGGATTTGCAATCCTCAGGATCAGCAATCACCCAGTCTTGTTTCTCATCGGGGCCACAGTTTCGCATAGGACTTTTCAAAGGTTTATAGTGCCCTTTGAATGGTATTGATGACGCTTCGGTCCCTAAATTGAAAATATTGAAATATAGCGTTTCATGTTTGAAAGAATATTTAGACAGTGTATGGAGTTGAAATGAAAGTTGACATTACCTTCAAGGATACAAATGACGACACAAAGTAACACCAACACAATTTGTTTGCTTTTCATTGTTTCAAGGTTCTGATAACAATGCAACGACGCAAGGATTCCGATTCCGATACTGAGCTGTATTTTTTGGCTGGTGGGCAGGTGTTCGACTGGTTAAGACTATGCATTTACAAGCTTTTAAGTAAAAGACCACTTTTAAAAATCCCATTCTGTTCTCCGTACATTAAAGATTCCGGATAATATAGCACAGGGACTAGAAGAGCTGAGGTAGCATCGTAAATTGCTCTGCCATTACAGTTACCGTTTTTTTCTCAACAGTACTTTCAGAAAGGACAGTCTTGTTTTACGAGTATGAGTAAAATATATACAAAGTTTATTTTAAGCTCATTCAGAGAACAAGAATTAACCACCCAAAACCTAAACCTATGCGATTGTTCAGTAATAAAACTGCAATCATGTCCTTAGATCCGTATGTCCATAAGTTGGAACGCAATGAATGCATACAAACACCAGCGTTCCAAACATAATGTTTTACATAAAATAAAACTCAGTCTTTAAGTTTTTAACATTCCCATGAGCTCAAAAATTACTTGCTTCCTGTTTCTGCAAATTTGATTTAGTGCAATTATGCAATAATGCAAAGATAGCCTATAGCCTTGTGTTACATATGCTCACCCTCCATGAAATCATCAATTAGCTGAAACTCATCTGCACTCTGATAATTTAAAAGCAAGCAATCATAAATACGCAATACGCATCCCTTTTCAGATAATAATGAAGCAACTTCTGTGAGTAAACGCGACACACAAATTGCATGAACAATGAAGCGGATGGAGAGTGGTTGTGTTCAACACTCTGCAACAATGATGATGTGATGATGGACAAGAGCAACAATCTGCGATTTAATGTATTCGCATGCAACAGAGCAATCGTATGTAATTTAGAGTCCCAGGTTGAACCCTTCTTCGTCCGCTGATGATGCTCATCGTACAAAGAAACGCATCCCTTGTCCGTTGCCCATGTAGTGTACCTGGTGAAGATAAGAATCATGAAGCCCCTGGCTATGCGAATTTACATCAATTGACCTTCAACTTCCCAGCTCCCTATTCTATGGGAAATTTATTACGACAGGACATCAAGAAGACTGGTTAAAAATCCTATTTGCCCGTGGGAGAGAAACCCAAACTTCATCTGAAGCCAAAATTCTAGTCCGTCCCTCCGTCTTAAACGAAATTGTAGAGGCATACACACCTGGATAACCCTTTGTTTCGCACACTTTGCATGCAACACACACACACACACACACACACAAACATATTATATTCACAAGATGCAAACCACCTCTTCTTGGCCGTTCTCTCGTGTCTTGTCTCTCTTAGCTGTCTTTATACTATTAAACTGCACTGGTCGTCGGATGAGATGAGTAGAAGTCTAGGTCTTATATCTGGTTAGTCACTAAATGGATGATTACACGGAGTAACAAGTGACCAGGTACATACATACATGCATACATACATACATAAGGTTTTACGAAATCCACCTGTAAAAAGTGATTTGGTGGATCTCCCTCCACGCATTACACTTCTTAACACAGGTGAGTTATATCCAGCAGAAGAGAGAGTTAAGGCTGAAAGGCATTCGCATATAAGCTTTAACATAATAACTAAACACTAAAACTTATTGAATGCTTTGACTTTACATTTTATGTACACCACAAGGTTTAGGAGAACAATGAGCAAAGCCTTTGAACTTCATCCATTGCATCCCAACCTGTCACTGCGACAAGACCTTTTTTCTGTTTCAACTTTCTCTTCTTCTATTAATACCAACTTTTAGGGGATACTTTTTAGGGACAATTAGATAAATTCTTTCCCCACAAAATGAAGTTCTTCCCAGCCCTTTTACTTCTATCGAGTGTAGCATTAGCATTGGGATCTAATCCGTTAGCCTATTATAAAGTTGTCTATGGGTGGAATCAAATAGACTACAAGTTCCCGTCAAATCAGACAAGGAACCGATTGTTGTCCTCGAAGGAATTTATCCCAGAGAACAATGTCATCACGGGACTGAAGATTAAAGGCCAACGCATGTTTGTAACAGTGCCAAGATGGAGACAAGGAGTTCCATCGTCCCTTAATTTCGTGGACTTCAACCCCGCAACCGTTGGACAAATGAAGGGACCTGAAATAAACCAGGAGACGCCGAATGGACCTCTACTCATTCCGTATCCATCGTGGGAAATGAATCAACTTGGGAATTGCAATGCATTTCAATACATTCAGTCCATGGAGATCGACCAGTTCAATCGTATGTGGGTTGTGGACGTGGGACGAGTTAATATCTTCACGGAACCGGATAACAAATGTCCACCCAAGTTGGTAATCATCGATTTGGAAACGGATGAAGTTCTTTTGAGATACGACTTCCCTGCCAATGTTGTCAGTCCTACGAGCAACTTTTTAAATGACATTGCTGTCGGATGCGTCCTCAAGGATGAGTGCTTTGCATACATTTCTGATGCTCTTGATTCCAAGATCGTTGTCTATGACATGAAGGACAATCGGTCGTGGTTTGTCCATCACTCTTCTATGAAAATTGATCCTCAAGCCGTCGTCATTCCTATTTTAGGTGAGTCCCACGAAAACGCAAGTGGTAACTTTAATCGTCTTCAATTAGTCCGTGTTGATTTACGTCATGAGATTTTACAGTAATCAATGTGGGGTTCAAAGTGCCTACAAGTCTTGAGAGGAGTAAGCCATTAAGTTAGGTATTTAGATAGTTAATGCAGAAGATGGAATTGGCGAAATAGAGCATTCATGCAGATTGAGTACGTCGGTAATTCCACGTTATTAGCTTAAGTACTTATGCACAAATGCTTTTAAGCTAATCGTTTAGAAAGTAATGTTTAGTGGTGAGTTATGTGCACTAAACACTTACATATGTTTGTTTAATTAATTACGGTTAAGTTAAACATAGCTTAACAATAGCCCATTACAAAATACAAGTGCATGCTTGTCATTAAGAATTCACCAAAATGGCACTTTTGTCTACTGAAACAAGGCAAGGTCGGATAAACTACGTACAAAATATTGCACTTTGCTTGTGACAAACATTAATTAATTTTTCTGTTATACAATTGCTGCTTGGAAAATGCTGTCCAGCAAAGATTTAAGTATTTAGTAGCGTCTTCTTACGAATTGCTTTCAGATTGTAAGGAGGTTTTGCTGTATTCCTCAAGTCGCTGGAAATACACGCGATGCAAAATGCAGAATATGCTCTCACACCACAAATTAAATTGTTTACCCCATTCTGGTTTGAGCAGAAAAACAAGTTGTTTTTATAATATCTTTCAATATGAGAGGCTGGAGTTGTCTCAGTAATGCTGAAGTATATAGTAAAAATGTTAGAAACCGGCTTGTACTTGTACTGATAATTAAATAAGAAGAAAACAGCATGACTAGGTCATATAGGTGTCCAATTCTGCAGCCCTATATCCTTCTTACTACACAACTATCCGCATTTTTGAAGTTCTAGGGTGTAACATTTTTGTGATAAAAATCTTTTCTGCCTACACAGGAAGTAACTACACATTCAACACAAACATAGATGGAATTGCTCTCTCCCCTAAGGATTCGAATTTCGACAGACTCTTCTTCTGCCCCTTGTCAAGCTACAACCTCTACTCTGTTCCCACGATTGTCTTGAAGACAGCAGTGAATGGAATTACTCTAAGCGACTCTGATGTCACAGATATCGGAAGAAAGTCTTCTCAATCAGATGGAATTGCTGTGGATGCCAAAGGGTTGTTGTATTACGGTCTTCTTCAGTCTAATGGAGTTGGATACTTCAACACTTCTGAGTCTACGCTTACAGGATCCAATGAAGTTCTTCTTGTCCAGAACGACGTCGATCTTCAATGGGCCGATACTTTTGCTTTCGATGAAGCAGGCAATCTGTACACGACTTCTAACAGACTCCACAGGTTTCAAGGAGACAGATATGACTTTTCTGAAATCAACTTCCGAGTAGTGAGTATTTTCACAGGATCAGATTCCTACATGTTCAGTGCCAAGAACAATATGAAGGAGAAGGTTACAGTTGCTCCAGCGGTACTCGAAGCTACTCCGGTTACGAATCTCGACCCTGTTGACCCATTTGACGGTAAATCTCAACCTGAAGCGAAGGAACATGAGCATCATGATCATGACATTGTACATCCCAACAATAAATATGAAACTCCCGACACTCAGCCCAATGTCTATGAGAACGTAGACAATAATCTGAATGTAAATGACGTGAAGGAAGTCCCTAAGTCGGAATCAAATAAGAGTGAAGAGCCTGTGAAGAATTCTTCTTCGCAGATGGACATGTACACTGGCACCCTTGTTTTCGTCCTGGCCACTTTTGTCTTTCATCCTGTGGTTTAACTTCTTTACTTACAATTACAATTACAATCTACGTTTAATCGACGACGTTTATTATACAGTTAAATGATCCTTCGTTATGTAACTTATCTCTCTTGATATTATGTGATGTCACGGGTTATGTGTTGGTGTCATAATTAACTTTCGAGAGCTTTACAGATTTTATGTAACAGTAAGTATTGATATCATTGTTGATATGTAATCGTAAAATACAATTTGTACGGGCTATACACTTTTATTCTTCCTGATAACCACTCGATTGGGGAAATCCTCGTGAAATATAATCCACTTGAGAGTTGAGGTGATAGCTATTTCTCGCCAGGAATATTTACCACTATGTTCCTGTTTTTAAGGGTATACACGATTGAAAAAATTATTTGTCATTAATGCATCAAAAAGAATTTCCCTTGAAGTAGTGAGCAAAATAAACCAATTAAAAACTTACTTATTACTTCCTTTGTTGACCCTACCATCATCTTCAAGCTTCACTAACTTTCAATCAATATTACAAAGTTCATCAGAATTTTATTTCATGCCACTTACCTCATGTTAATCAGCTTTGCTTACGGGAACGTGAATCAATAATAAACAAAATTTTGAATTCGAGTTTGTTAGAGTAGCTTTTAGCAGATTTGGCATCCAAAAACAAATGAATGACAATTGCGTTGTTTTGTTGCACGAAGGTGAAATTATTCACTCCCTAAGAAATAACAACAATATAAAAGAAAAAACCATTTTAGAATGATAAACATTAAAAACAATACAACTAACATACCTGTTTGCAATTTGCATTCAAGTCTTTTTTCTAACTGATCTTAACTTGCAAGTTTTTCGAACTCAGCACTCAATGAAGTGAAATATGCATTAACGCGTACAAAATATTTGAAATCACATAAAAAGAGGTTTATTTCTCATTATTGAATTCAAACATAGTATACTAATATATTATATAGATATAGATTATGATCGTAAATGCGTTACTTGAATTTGGAGAAAGCCCAAATTCTAAACTATAATGTGCTTAAAATCTCGTTTAAAAATTGAAATCCATAACCAGCAATGGTCTAAAGCCTTTGATTGTCAGGCAGTATACTTCGTGCAGTTAGTTTATCTGGTAAAAATGCCACCGTCGACGGGAATGGATGATCCTGTGATCATATTGGAAGCTGAGGACGACAAGAAGATGACAATATCCGCAGCTTCTGAGGGTTGCACAGGTCGCTTGATGACCTGCCTGTCCAACACTTTCTGTGTCTCCTGAACAATCATTGGATTCTGGGAGACGAACATCTCTTTCAGCATTGTTGTTGGAGCCGGGCTGATGCAGTTGACTCGAATTCCTTGTTCTCCCAACTCAAGAGCCATGCATTTGGTCAGCATGAGAACGGCTGATTTAGTGCAGCTGTACATGCTGATTCCTTTCGATGGAGTAGAGTCAAACTAGTTTTTTCAATCATCGTCAATTAGTTAAGAATCTCTAATGCTCAAAGAATAGGAAGGTGTTAATGGCCAAACTTAATTATTACCACAGATGAGACGTTTACAATTGTAGCGCCTTGCGTTTTTCCTGCAGTAATCAATCCTTTACTGACAACTTGGCTCACATTCACGATAGCTTTGAAGTTTACGTTGAAGAGTCTACGTGGATTTTAGTGAAGAATATGACAGAATTATTAAACTTTCATGACAGCCGAATGTCAATTTTTAATAGTTCATCATAAAAATCATCATACTCATCGATCTGCTCCGCAGCAACTTCGTCGAAAAAACTTGTTCCTGAGATTGCAGCATTGTTCACCAAGTGGTCGATGGGTGAAATTGATTTTACAAGCCTTCGGGTTTCGTCCCAGTCTCGTAAATCCACCGTTATGAGAGTTACGTTAGGGAACTCGTCTTTCAAAGTCTCCAACCCTTTTCTGTTCTTGTCTAATGCAAAAACCATTGCGCCATGGTCGTAGAACTTCTTAACGATCGCGTACCCCAGACCTGAACGGGATTTTTTAATAAAAAATTAAAACAAGATCACATTGCCCCAAAATGGATCACACGCAATCCTAGGTTTTACCTTTGGCTGCTCCAGTGACGAGAACTCGCCTTCCAGCGAAGCACTTTGAGTAACCGTTCTCTAATCCAGATGAAGTCATTGTGTTAAGTGTGGTAATTGAAGATTGAAAATTAACTTTTGTCTTAATAAAAGAAGAGATCCCTTGAGGTTGTGCTATCAGTTCGACGGGGAAATTGCGACTGAAAGATTACTTGGCGAACACAAGTTACGGAAGGTGAAGGGTAGAACGTAAAACAAGTAGTAGACCATGATATGATGATGGTTTGAAAAAATTACTTCTTTTCGCCCTTCTTAGCAAGCAAGCTAAATTGACGAAGAAGATTCTGTGTGATACAAGATATGCTTGCTTGCTGATGCAGAATCACACATCCTACATAATCAAAAAAGATTTCATACACATGTGTTTATTGATATATGTAGCAGCGTTAGCATGCATTATTATTGTTTTGTCCAAGTTCATTCGATGTCCTTTAATGCTTTCTAACCTCTGGAAAGAAGATTGCATACAATTTGC
Organism: Isotomurus pseudopalustris; assembly: GCA_034698685.1. Taxonomy (NCBI): domain Eukaryota; kingdom Metazoa; phylum Arthropoda; class Collembola; order Entomobryomorpha; family Isotomidae; genus Isotomurus; species Isotomurus pseudopalustris. The sequence goes on from JAQGBV010000184.1 coordinate 26,963, forward strand.
AAGTCTGGTCTGTCACTTGCTTTAGTTGCGTTTCACCAATCACTAATTGAGCTCTCCAGATTTTTCTAGGTATTTGAAGGTACGATAATTTGGACATAGTAATTATTTGTTGAATTCCATCGCTGCGAATGCAGAGAATCAATAAGTGTTAATTAATTCGCGTGAAAATCAATTTCTCGCAAGCAAGTGAGATTAGCAAGTCAATTAAGCAGGCAACTTATTTTGCACGAATTGAAACTAGCACACACCGACCGAGTAATTATAGTCAACGAAACTTCCAATCTACAGATTATAAACCACGAAAAGTTCAAAACAAAGCATTTTTATGACCAAGCATGCACACTTATTTCATCCGTAATTTATTTTGCACACACGTGTTACATTTCTTGACTATAACAAGGGCGATAAAAGATTCCCATTCTTCTTTCAAAGACAGGGACTATAAAACGCGATAATACAAATAAAACTTGAGAACATTAAAAATATTTAATCCCTTTGAGACAAGTACGAATTAAATCATTAAGATTCTAGCGTGCAGAAATTTACACAATTTGTGACTTAGTCAAAGATTTTGCATGAGATTACTACTAGTCATACAACTTCATCAGGCTGCTGCCTTGCTTTATAATTAAATTAAAGTGCAGAAGATCCTGAAAGCAGAAAAATAGACCTCACTGTTGATAGAAGATATAGGACCATCACCGGATGAGAGATTTAGATTTTGCGTTTTTGTTTATAGATCTATAAATAAGACAAACCAGTCTTTAACATGTAATTGTTGTGGATTACTAACAATAAGTTTATTGCAGTTGCATCACGCATTGTCATTCTCTGTACAATAAAAACCTTCACACTCATCCCTCAGTTTAGTACTAAAAGATGAAAACTGGTCATCACACGCGTTTCATGTATCCCACACATAATGTCACCTAAGACGATGTAGACCTAAAATGCGTGCTAAGTTCAGGAAGTTTCTCATGGCATGGCTCCAATAATAACTTGAAGCAAACAAACACCATTTTAATTTCACACTTTTCTGAATCAGGATTGTTTTTCAGAAGTTACTTATAAAAGGAAAATGGAAGAACCTATTTGAAACTTTGATTTTGTTAATTTTCATTATAATGCCTATTGCGGGTTAAGGTAGCAGGAACTAGGAGGTCTGAACGAGAGGAAATTAACTCTTTTTCCGTAATGGGTGAAGAAACACAACAGCACAACGCTTTTTGCAACACATCAACAGCAATTGTATTCAGCAAGCGTTATTTTTTAAGCTTTGTTCGATTTATTCCTATCTCTCAATCTCTGCAAGCATAAACGCATTCATAAAAAATATCATTTGAACCGCTTGTTGTTGCAGTTTGTAAAGTTTGAAGCATATAAACATGATTATCTTTACAGATTCAAAGTGAAAACCTTCTTTCTACGCGTGCATCGTTCGGACGAATTAACACACAATTTGTTTTCCATGCCCCGGACTAAATTAAAAATGGAAGGCTCGTTTATTTTTAATCAATTATTTTGCACAAATATTTTGCACCAAAGAAGTTCACGCACTCTTCATTTCCTGTGTTTCTGACTTATTTTCTTTTGATTTTAAGAATATTGAAGTCTACATCATTACTAGGTGTGCTCTTCGAAATTTTTCATGAAAGTTCGTTTTAATGAGCCTTTTCTCAAATTCAATTAAATAAATATTACTGAAATGAATGAAGTTTTGACTCTAGGTGATAGGCGGGCCATGCATAATTTGCATAAGCAACTTCAGGTTTCTATCTATTTGGGCTTGAACTTGCAAATTTCCTGATTTTCATACGAATATCAAATGATTTGTAGAAGCTCAATAGATTAAGTTTTCGTGTGGTCGTACTCTTAGAAGAATTTACTATTGATGTGGTGTATTACTGCCGGTCTTGTTTACTCGATAAGAAATCGCCCTTAGATTTTGTGGCTAATAATTGGACATAATAATCAAACGCTTTATCTGAATTGCTGCAGAGAAAGCTGCGTATGCGAAGAAGGTAGTAATCATTTTATATGGCATTTGATAGGCAGCAATTCAGCAAAAAGTGGATTACAAGTTTACAAGTGAAAAATCAAGCTTCTCTTCCACGTAACCGACAAACTAGTATTCGAATGTAGCCACATGATGCAAACTGACAATTTGAAATTAACCTTTTAGAGAAGCACTGTTTTTTGCATCAGTCAAGCTTCTAGCAGGTTCTAGTCTAGCAAGCTATTGGAGTCGTGAAACTTTGTCACTCAGGATTACTCACGAAGCATACTTGGAAACTTGTAGGGTCGCACTTTACAGACAAGTGTAGGTCAGTTCTGTTTCAGGTTTGTCAGTGCAATTGCATATTGCTCAGTAGATTTTCGAATATTTATGTACATTTGATGTTGACGTTTATTACTAGCTACATAGTGGTTAGATTTCAAGGGACCTTAAAAAGGAATCTGCATCCAAAGGGATATATAGACCAACAAGGTTTTTTGCATCTTCTGTTTTTGTACATATATTGCATTAAACACTTTACATATAATTTTTATTTAGTTTTCTTTTTTGCATAAGTTGTAAACAACAAAGGTTAAATTTATTCTATATAGAACTTTCTAAGCGTTGGCAAAATGGAGTATCACTTTGAGGCACGTTTGCAAGATACTTCAAGAAGAAATACATGAAATGAAATTAATGAAATTTCAATCCGAATGCCAATAAGTTTATAAGATTCAAGTAGATCAGACTTAGTCACAAATGTGTCACTAATTAATTTTAATTTTCAAGAGCTCCCCAGGAACACGAGGAAGCCCAACATTATATCAAACAATTTTGCAGCAACTCACTATTTTATTTTTATTGATTAAATGTTTGTGAATGATATCTAGCTTCTTCTAGACTGCAATCAATCAGTCTAAACTAAACACCCCCATACTTCTTTTGAACGAGTTGGCTATTCACCTCTCCATCTGACATTTCAGAGTACCTCGAGTTCGAAGTTTCGCATAAAAGGCTGCTACAATTGTCCTATCAACCTGAAACATTGAAATATTTGTACAAAACAACTATGTGCACTGAAGTTGTGTTTTGCATAGATTACAAAATTATGTAGTTTACAATACTGATAATTGTGACAATTCAAATTATGTGGGATGGTCGAAATGTATCGATTCTAATAGTACGTGGCCGAAGTTTTACCTTCTTTACATAAAGGTAAAACTGTAACAAAAAAGTGTATCACTCTAATATTCACCGTTGAACTTGAAGTTTATTCTAACGAAATATAAAAAACTTGTCGGTTTGCATGAAATCTGTTACATCCTTGCCATCCAATATTTCCGTGTCACTTTCATAATTTAGGATACCTGAACTTGCACATTGTTTTATTGCCAATTTTCACGTTTAGAAACCTCCATTAAAAAAAACTAGAATTGCATTTATCTAGCATCAATGTCTCCTAACGTCACGTTCCTCTTAGTGTGGCTTCTAGTAATGCTCATATGCATTTCTGTAAGCCTGCAACAAGAAAAGTAGAATTTTATATAAATGCTGCGGAAATAACTTCTAGCTGCTTTGGTTTTTCAGGCTGGAGTTTTGATAATTATGTACCAAGTTCACTGTTTCCCGTGTTTTTATCCAAAAAATCGTAAGTCAAGAATAATCGTTGTATGTATTTATTTATGGCAGCACTTGCATACACTTCACCAGCCTGTGTCATGCAGGAATCACTGGTCAATATACTCATGCCTCAAATGGACCTTCAAATAAAGTTTAGTTGAATCTAGAATAGAGGGTTATTCAGTATTTATTTCTGTTAAAAATTGATAAATATATTTTAATTTCCAGATATTAACCGAGAAGGTGGCGATGGAATAGAGTCTTCGAATTCCCCAAGCCGTCAGGGTTCATTTCACGACCATAATACAGGCGTGTACAATATCTAGTAGTTCGGTAAGATAAATTATCCGAATAATAATTCATAAAAATATATTTAGTTATTAGCCGGGCCATCAAATAAATTATTTAAATTGTAAATGAATGTTTAACGTGATATATTTTAACTTGCTCAATACTTTACGGTCTGCTCAGTACTGCTCACATTACGGATCCTGAATAGGCAGAAGCAATGAGAAGTATTTAATCATTCTCCGCCTGTGAATGTGCCTCAATGAATTCAACAGCAGGAAAATGGAATACGTGCTGAAATTACAGTGAAGAGTCTCAACGAAGTCTAACATGTGGTTCGCACTTCCGTTCCACCAACAATTTGTAACGAACTGTGAATGTTTTTGGCTGAAGTTTACAACGGTTATTTTGTGATATTATTTATAAACATTTTATTCGTATTCAAATTCTGTTTTATGCGATTTATGGTTTAGAAAGAGTTACTACAGGACACTTTAATTTTTTTATCCCGAAATGTAACCGCTCTACCGGTAAGGGAGAGGATTCGAGTTACTGTCAAGATGCATGAAATGCTGTATTGTGTGTGTTGGTTCTTTCAGGTGTTTGAAAAGGTTCTGGTTTGTTGATCACACAGAATTTCGTCTAAATAAAGGGATCTTATTCCCCGTCACCCGTGCAGAGCTAAATACAATTTTGGTATCAATCGTGAGAGAATGGAAGTGTCTTATTTACAGATAGTAATTTAGAGTACAAATTAAACATCCGGCAAATCCGGTGAATGCATAACTTTTTATCTATTTAACGAACACAACGAGTTCATAATATTTCTGTGTTCTGTGGCTGGCTGGCGATTCATTCATTCGGTTGACAGAAACAGAGCAGCACCTTCACTTGATTCTACAGTTTTGGAGCTGTGAATTTTCCATTAAAATCATAAAAGTTGTCATAGGATATGGTAGGATATGTGTACTAGAGTTTTTGTTGAACTATTTCTCAACCATTGTCGATCCAGAAAAAACCAAAATTGCTATTTTCGCAAGAAACGCGATGTGAAGTAATTTTATTAAAAAGTACACAAAGTTGGTAAACGTTAGAACTATTCGAACCAGTTTGTGAGAAGTGTCAGAATTATTGAAGAAAGGGGAATTTTCTCCACACCCGGTCCAAGTTAACATTCCAAGTTGAAACGAGCAGAACTTTCAGGTAAGGAAACACAGTTCTTCGCTTCAAATAATAATTTTGATTTCTATATTATAGCATACTCTGCATAAGCGCTATATTCAACTCCATATGCTGCATCAATTAAACTCGTAACTCGTAAGTATGCATCAAAACTAGTTGAAACCAAATCATTTCCTAAAAAAGGTGAAGGCTGACACTTCAACAAACAGCCGTTTTAGCGGAAGCTATGGGTTATCTCTTTCGATTAAAAACTCATTGTCAGTTCAGTCTTAGTGCATGTGTGTAAAATTGTAATGCTGAAGATGCGACGAATAGTTTAGTTTGTCTGCATTATGTTCATGTTTCATTTACAACAAAATATAAGATGAAGATCAGGAGTCATGTGCCAGCCTGATAAGTGAACATAAATTGTAATATACTTTTAATAACTACTTACATGACGCAGGGATCGCGTTAAGCGATTCATAATCATAATGGGCAGTGTAACTCGAACGAGTAGGGAGCGATTATTTGTACACAAACTTTCATAAGCTTGTAACGGTTGTGCATGGAAAGTCGGAAGGAGGTTGAGACAACTTTCTCCGCACCGTTAATAACTGTATGGAGTGTGAGTAATATCCCTGGCTAACATTTGACCGGATACGGTTGATACTTTCATGTCAAAGAGTGCATGGAAACTGCACTCTGGTAGCCTGGAATCGATGAAAGAGTGAGTCAAGCAGGCGTATTGTTGCACATCCATAGACTACATGATTTCTTTCTCCCCTTCTCCAGTCCTTTCACCGGATCATAACATCATCCGAGAAATCGGTTCACTCGGGACGTCCATGGTAGTCGGTTTACCAAGTCATGTAGCGGTATCAGGACAGCAGCAGGTCTCTGTGCTGAGTCCCTGGTATTAGGTAGTAGTACCCAATAATGGGACTCGAGAAACGGTTGATCCGAACAAACCGAAAAGAAATCTCTCCTCTGTTTACTCCCATGTTGTTCCATGCTCCCTGTTCATCGGCAAAAAAGACAGCAGTCTACGACTAGAAGAGAACTACAGGTTCTCACATATCTAGAATTGCTCTATCATATTTCTTCATTTCTACGTACAGATAAAAATTACGAGGCTACGCTACCCAAAACCCAAACTAACTGTGGTCGTGTCATTGCAAATCTAACCGGCCTCAGAAGGTCTTACGTGAAGCCAGATTAAAGTGCATTTTCAGACAGAAACTAGAGACAACCAAGGGTGAGTGGAATCTCCTTGCGCGAGTTTGCTAAGGTCATCTCCCTAAACTTCTATCTGGAGTATCCTGAGTAGAACTATCAATTTTATACGACGTAAATTAGAACATTATAGAAGTACACAGAGAAAGGATCGCAATCCTAACCCTAAATCCAGCCGGTGCTCTAAGACTTTAGTCTCATCTACTTCTTCAGGTAATAATTTGTCTGATAAAACGATCAATGGGCTAAATCTCTTTATGCAGTGAGGGTATTTATGTCAAATTAGAATAAAAGAGGCAAAATACTGCAGAGGATAATCGATTTTTCATTGTAATAGAAAACAACCTCAGAGTTTTAGTCAATAATCTGCACTTTAACTCAGGTTGTTTAGACTTTCGATTAATCGTAATTGCTGAAGTCCTGAACTCCCGTTGCACTGGAGCCCGAAGTTTAATTTTGGGGTTTCGTCCTCTGTTGCAAATTCTTGGGCGTTAACTAACGAGAGTGAAAGTGGCATACGATAGCATTAACGTAATATTTATCCAATAGTATAATACTGTCTGCTGACAACCGTAAGTTATTGGCTCACCTTGACTAAAGTTCCAGTAATTTGCAACGCTTCAATTACTTTGTGTCCGAGGACGCCTGAATATCCATTCATTCAAAGTGCTTCTGCAGAAGACAGGCAGGTATGGAGCAATTATCGTGGTTATAATAGAGACGACAGACGAGAGTAGCTGGTGACGGCGACTCTCCCGAGAAGATTAAAAGTTTGTGTATTAAAATGCTAATGAAGCAGAGTATATTCTAAGGTTGAGCTGTGAAGTAGTTGAATATTCATGTACACTCGTTTCTGGTGAGAATTTAGTGTAGAGTCATGAGCATTTGGATGGAGTCAGCAGCAGGGAAGATCCATTAAAGTCATTTTTAATGGTCCACATCAAACCATGAACTTTCCATGTTCCCCAAAACAGTAGCTGTTGTACTGGTCCCTTTTTAAGCGTGCAAAAAGACAGGAAGGCAGTTTTTGCTTTCATCATCGTGTGACTCATTGGTATCACGAGTTCGGAGCTGCATTCATACTCGTATACTCATTCACTGTACATTTGCATGTGTTGTGCTTTTTACTTGGTTGGTACTTTTATACTGACAGCAGTTGGTTTTCTGCATTTCTGCTCTGCTTCCCTGTTGAAATCTTCCAGCAAATTGTAGCAACATAAATAAGCAAACAAGACAAGTGAAGAGATGTTGATGCTTTCTTTAAAACTTTACGGATAACGATGTTTATTTCGAAATATTCAGTAGGTGGTGAGTTAGCAGGCGTTTTCAGATGACAGATTCCGGTTCTTCATGCTTAGATTTGACATTAGTAGACATTCCCATTTTTAAAATGTAAGAAGTCGTGCAGAGATACAACTATATATGAGTGTACAGTATCAGTGGATCTCAAATTCATAAAAGGCAAAAGGCAAATTACAAGTTGGTAATAATAGAAGATAGATTTTTTACATTTCTTGTTAGACATTGCCACAACTCTAGAATCATAGACATTCTAGAATAGAAATGAAATCTTGGTTTATCCCCACTTAGTGGCCAGGTACAATAGCATCTTTCAAAGACCATCTCAAAAGCTTTTGATTCAATAAAATCTTCCTTTACTCTCTGTGAGGCAGTGTAGCGTGTCCAATACTGCTAATGTTCCTTTGAACCTCATCTCGTCATCAACAACAGCAAAGAAGCATCCACAAATTGCCATGGTCTGTGTGATGTACTATACTGAAAGTACTCTGCATTTCAGCGACTTAGCTTTAGTATTGTTTAGCACAGACTCAGAACTCTGCAGATGATTCATTAGAACGTGTACTCCGTCCTGTATGTCCTGCAACCCATGCAGAATGCACCCATAGTATTTGGCGTAGATTCAGTTGATTCATCAATCTCCATATCTTTGGCATTCCATTCCAAGAGTTGGAGATCCATTAGTAAATACCTTACCAGTTTGAGACGTAAAACGAACAGTGAGGAAGCTCTTGCTTTCATCGACATATTACACGTTGTACTCTCACCACCTATCATCAGCTTAACAAGGGCTTACGTTACCACTCTAAAAGGCAACTAGGGCATTAAACACGAAGAATAACACGTGTTAAGTCAGACTGTGGAAAGCCAAGCCGGTCAATCAGAACAGAAAGTTCGTAAGAAACGCGGAGTCCTGAAGGTGCTTCATTTTACCAGAATTTATTACTCCACTCATCATTTCTATCAGTTTGCACACAGACTGTGTCAAGAAATACACTTTTCACGTTTTACTGCTCGCTTAAAACTTATTTTAGTTTCCGGAATTCGACGCTGCTTTCACCTTACGAATCAGCAGCAAACCTTTTTAAATATCTTGACTTTCGGGTGGGGTTTTAATTTCACACACATTACTATATTTCTCTCAAGAACTTTTTGAGATCCATAAGTAAATATTTTTCTTTCGACTTTTCGTCACATTTCAATCATTAATTTTTATTGCTTGTCTGTTTGTAGTTTTGGATTACCCCAACGATGGATTCAATTGGTGACAAATCTCCTTCCAAGACGGCTGAAACCTCGTCACCGTCTAAGGTGTTGGGAGGTGATGATCTTATCTTCGGAGGTTTGGGACTCCAACCCGTTCCACCAGGTAATGGAGAAACAACAACAGTTCTTACGAACCCCATTGCCTCGGAATCTTCTAAATTTGAGGAAGATTTGATGAGAGAATTCGATCAGAAGGCATCTGAACTGTCAACCTTTTTAGATGAGTCTAATCCGATTAGTGGATCTGGAGGAAATACTCTTGATCTCTTGTCTTCGTCACCATTAGACAGATCAAGTGAGTCAAGTCCTAATCCCCCTGTTCTCGGAGCAAACTCGCCTTTCCAAACTGACCATTTGATGATGGGAGATACGTCGCGAATAACAGAAGAACTGATCTCAGCAGCGAAAGATATTGGAAAGGAATCTCCAACTGCATTGGATCTTGGGTTTGAACAAGTCGAATCGAGCAAACTTCAAAAAGGAACATCTGAATTGGGAAACTTCCTCATGGATCAAGTCGTTCCTGCTCAGGGAAAGGAAACTTCTGCTGGAAAAGATATTGGGATTGATTTCCACCACACTCAATCTGAGCCTACTATGATGCACCACTTCCAACAAGGAGTAGAACTGAATCAAGATAAGCAAGGACTGTTGGAATCCCCTGTGCTTCCATCACAGCCTTGTCTCAGCCCTGATCCATTCTCAATTGGAAAAGTGTCTAAATCTGCTCCGGAAGTTGGAGAAGAACCTGAGTACCCGAAATATCCTATGCAGGAGGACATTATGTATCTTGGAGGTGACTCCCCAAGGAAATTCGAAGCTCCGCATCCACCTGCTTCAGCAATGCATACCAAATTAGATGATTACACGCGCCGAGAGACGATGACTTTTGAACCAGATGAAGATGATGACAGCCTGTCCTCTCCTCGGAAAGATAAAAACGCAAGCCAAGTTCTGGAAGCGGATTCTCTCAGCTTGGAACACGAACACAAAATTCAAGAAGTCGACGAAGAAATTCCTCCACCAATTCCAAAGCACTCTTACGAACTTGATCAACAAGTTCCTCCTCCAGTTCCTGCACATCAAAAACGTGAGGAAGAAGAAGATATGCCCCCTCCAGTTCCAAAACATGCGGATAACTCTGGAGTAATTCTTGGAAAGCAAGAGCCTCCTTTCGTTCACGCGACTTATGATGACAAGATTGACGATGAATTCGAAGAGGATTCTCTTTCGAAGCAGTTGTCTCACAAACTGTCCGACTCTTTGGAGGTCCTGAAGGAGTCGCCGCAGAAGGAAAGTCAACTTGACGAGTCTCTAATGGACTTGGATGAACTTCCAGAGTCAACTTCCAAGTCTCTTTCTCCAAACGAAGCAACGAAGAACTTGTTGGGAGACTTTGGCTCATCTGAGCCTATGCCGATATCCTCAATGAGTGCAGAGATGAAAGAGTCAGGAATATTTTCTCAAGTTCCTCCAAAAGAACTCTCAGAGGTTTCTGAGGATCCATTTGACTTCAAATGTTCTGTTGGAGAGTTGGAAGGAAGCAGGCCTGTGGCTTCCATTCAACCGTTCTCCTCTGCAGGTAATTCATACGCAGATAATGAGGGTGGTGGGTATGATAGCTTGCTTGGGGCGAATTCCTCATTTACGGATAGTTGCATGACGAATTCCATGATCATGAATACTTCGTTAGATGAGATCCAACCACCCAAGTTCTATGAAAGTGAGGACTCTTCAGCTTCCAAAGAAGTAGTTCCAGATATTGGAGCTCTTGGAGGAATTACTTCAAGTGGAGGAGGAGGAGGACAAGACACAGACAAGGACGAGTTTTTTGATGACCTTCTTCCACACGACAAGAACACGGTATTCATTCAGGATGATCAACCAATGAAGATGGAAACATTCAGTCCCCTCTCAACAACTACTACGTCATCATCATTCTCAACCACACCCAAAGTGGATGTCGCCGAAGTGAAACCTACCCAGGTTAAGACTGATGCCCAAGACTTGGACGGACATGATGATATCAAGAAGGAACCCACGCCTCATAAGGAAACTATTGCTGTAGCCAAGCCTATGCCAAAGCAGAAGGTCCAAGTCTCCTATGATGACTCCGAAATCAGCGAGGAAATTCAACAGATACTCAACATTTTTAATCCCAGTAAGTCTCGCAATACTTTCATATTAGGCTATGCAGTCATTTCCTTCCTTCCTTCCTCTGTCCCACATACCATTACACTCCATTATGAAAAAGTGGGGGTTTGGCTTGGTACTTTTTGCATGAAAAGCTCTACTGCTGGATGAACAGGAAGTGCCAAACTGTCTATTTGTGAGTGTGAACACATTCCTCTAGAACTTTTATTGGTTATAACATTCTCGAGTATTCTTTATACTAATACGGACATTCATGACGTTCGTTGCAATCGCAGAACAATACTATAATACATGAAAACAACTCCAAAGTTCGTAATGACACCGTATGTAGTAATCATCTCAATCGCGTTGGCAGTCCATCTTTCTCACATATGAACTCTGTACTAGCGTACTTACATAAACATTGTATTTTCGCAACAGTGGGTTGCGTTTTTAGGCGCAATTTGGGACATTTGGGAGTAAACAAGTAGAGGTCTAGATAAAAAATCATACTGCCGTGTCGTGTCATGCTAAATAAGCTAAACTGCGAATGTAGGTATTATACATAATCCTGGACATAATATGAGTCAGATCTGGACATAAAATAGGAAGTCCCCATGAACAAAGGTTATGATGAAGTAGAGGTAAGGTGAGAGAAGAGGGCATTACTGGCAGTAGGAGTTCGTCGAAAGAAACCTTTTTACACGAAGGAAAAAGGGCTCATGAATGCACATTCGAAGTTGAAGTTGTTGAAGTAGGAAGTGGTAGGAAGGAACCTCTCTTTAAGTAGTTCTTGGCGTGGTTCATGTTGCTCTACATTTTACATCATCATCAGGAAACTTTCCCTGTAGTCACCAGAAATCGACGACGACCACCACCACCGACTCTCCAGGCTGTTGTCATGCTTCCTCCATAAGTACACACTACACAAACACTTGTAGTTCTGTTAGCATAGAGGCTCACGTAGCTGGAGGCTTTCTCTACTGGACGTACACAAAAACACAACAAACCCTCAAAACTGCGATTCTCTCCTTTGTCCAGTCTTTCAAAACATTCCATCCGGTCAATTATTGATTGTCGATACTCATTAACTCATTTATAAACAAGGAAAGTACAAAATTGTGATTTCATCTAGCTTCTAAAAGTAAAACAGAAGAAAGTAAGAAAGAGATTTCCCTCGAATTTTCACTTCTCGATTTGCAAATTGCGGGCGCACGTTGAGACTCGTTTTTTTGTAAACAAAGGAAGCAGTGGTTTTCTGTCAGAGAGAGGAAATAAGTGAATCTAAAGTTGAAGTGTGAGTTGGTCCAGCAAGAACTGTTTTTAAGGGTCTTTAAGGGTGTCTTGTGTGGTGAGTAATTTGTATTTTGTTAAATGTTTTCATAAAAGGTCAATCAATCAATCATACAGAGAGACATTCAATAAATTCTGAATTGTGAGGCGGTGTGGGTTACACATATTTAACGGTCCACAATGAGAATTGATATTACTAGTCATTGGGTATTAGATAGGATTTTTATTTATTTGCGGTGTC
>JAQGBV010000185.1:0-39352 GCA_034698685.1 Isotomurus pseudopalustris
TCGTGTTCTTGTGTGCAACATCTACAAACAAACCACCGCGGGTTTGACTATGAAATCGGCGCATTGGAAGTTGCAAAAACTCCACAACACTCGTTCTATAGGAGGAAGCATGAGTGCGAGTGGTTTCGCATTAGCTCATAATAACCTGCAACTTCCCTACTTCCGTGTGTGCAAAACAAAAGCCAGGAGCCTTTCGCCAGCTACGATACTCCGTTTTGCTGCAGTCAGCAATTCCTCCGTTGATTTCAGAAGAGGCTGCAGGAAGCAGCGTAGCTACGCTGGGCAGGTCGAAAAGTGGTTGGACAGGTGAGTCCGTCTGTCTACTTCTTCTAATCAGTCTCATTCTGACTGCAGACTACTATTACTATTATTGCAGATTGCAGACGCACAAGTTGAAATCATTCACCTGTCTAGTCGTGTACTCCGTCGTTCCCTTCGTCGTCGATAGTATTGTTCACACCGTTTTTTGTTCGCAATTTTGTTATTGCTGTACGCTGTGAGAAGCCACACTCTCCTCCTCAGCTGATTCGGAATATACTTACGTGAGGAGAGCATCTGTGCTCTTCTTTCTTCTGCTGAGCTGCATCTTTTCCTCATCAGGTTAGTCCTACTTCGTCTAACAGAGTAGTATCTTTGTGTTTAGCTCTAGCTTAGGGCTTAGAAGCTCTATATAGTAGTTTGTGTGTATAGTGTATTAGTGAGTGTGGTGGCTTATTAGACAATTGATGAAGATGATAACTAGCCTCCAGGTATTTTAGTGTTTTATTCAGGTAAAAAACACCCAAAGGAATTTCATTCAGCACAATGAACGGTTACGGTTGTGGTGGTACATCGGACCACTCGTCCTTTTGAGTCTCTTTTCGATACACAAGTACTGCTGAATGTTCATTGTGAACAAATCAGGTAATAATTCGACTAGTTTTAATACACACAAGTTTGGCTGGGGGATAGTTTTATCATTAGTTTCACAGATTTGACTTTAATGAAGGTTTTCTACATTTCAATTATATAGTACCTGAATAATACGTGAGCTAGCAGGTTCTACATAAATAATTTCGATGTGAAAACATAATCGTCTAGAATAGAAAAGAGTGAGTTAATGTGAGAGCGTAGTAGGTAAAGATAAGTAGGAGACTGTTATTTATTGAGGGAACTTATACGGGTCATTCTAATACGCAGGTAAAGTTACTTTCATTTATTTCGATGTTTACAAACGAGAGTAAACAGAGGAACGGTTGGTTCAATTAGCTTTGAACAAAGATAAAGAAGACTGGCAAATACCCAGGGACAAATTAGTGTGGGGCTGACTTGACAAAAGTGTGAAGTGGAGATTGTTTGTTGTGATTTTTTGAGAGCTGTGTGGCGTATGGCTGTGTATACAGTTTAGTTTAGTTTTCAATCGACGTTAAACAATTACTGTACTCAAAGGGGTTTCGATTTGATGTGTTACAGAAGCGTTTTCATTTGGGAAGAAGGAATTTAACGCACAATCATCCGATAAGTTGTAAGTGGAATTCAAGAAACCACACGAAAGTGTATTAATAATACCCTTCGTGAATCGTCAATTAACGCTATCATATCATCATAATTTATCACGAAGACACAGTAGCTGACCAAGAACTTCTACTTTGACATTGCTTCAAAGGTAAGTATAAACTGATACATTGATTTCCAAAACGTGATGATTGATTTCCTCAATATCTGGCTTCAATTTTATTTTTGTTGCAAAGTAAGTAAGTCGATTATCATCATTTTCATCATGGTTGTGTCTTCATCGCACATTCCGTTCAAATCCTCTTATGTTGACGTAAAAGTTGTTTTCATTCGTGCTAAAGCAATTTTAGTTATTTTTTTGGTACATGTACAGTATGTTTAATCCATAGATGTGTTTAATCGATTTGTTACAAGTTGTATAATGCCAGTTTTCAATTGTCTCAATTGGCTGGTTATTAATTTGTTGGTGCAGTAAAATGAAGAGTGACAGGGATTTTATAAGATGATTAACAGTAAATAGAGTTTAACTCAGATCAAAAATATACTCGCACTGTTTACAAACTAAGAACAAATGAATATGTAAAATGCAAATTAATATTTAAATTATTGGAAGCAATTACTAATAGAAGTCTTGCTGAAAATAGACCCGTGGTATAATATGCATCCTACTACAATAAAAAAACATGCAAGCTGAATCAGCAAGTTGTAGAAACAATTTGGTTTTCATCCAGTAGGCAGTTCATACCAATATGTTCTTGAAAAGTTTCTCCATCACCACTTCTTTCAAATCAAGAAAACAGCAGGCTGTTCAAAGCTTCAATGATTATAAGTGCAGTATAATAATTATGAAGATGAAGCTATCTCAAAGGATAATAATCAGATATGTGAATAAACCCTCCTAAAGAAGGGTGAAGGGTTTATTTTAGGTTGTTCCCATTTGTTTTCTTTGTTGGCAAGAAAAATATTACACTGCGCTTTTTGTTTTTCTGCGTCTCTCCACACACTATAAAGTTACAGTATGTCCAAGCAGCAAAAACCCATAAGCGAATGGAATCTATTTTCGTATTATTAGTTTGAACTGTTTGTAGGATTTTTCTTAAGACATGAGAATTGATTTTGTAGCCTCATGTTTCCTGTTCTCTGTTACGCACTTTTTACAGAGATCAGATGCAAGATCACGAACGTGAATTTTCAATTTTCATATCATGAAGAAAGGAACTGTAATTCTATAATTCCATGAAAAATTATTTAGGAAATGAGCCAGATCTACTAGAGAGTATATAATATTTAAATATGATGTTTTTGTAGAACTGTATATTTAATCGCTTGTATTCAATAGGCATATCGAATGTTCACATTCAACTTTTTGGACGTGGAAGAAAATCTGAGAAGTCGCGTATAATAAAGGGAGCTAACCCACCGAAATGAGAAATGGATACAGATAAAGTTCAAGTTGCATTTCAGTGAGTTTTTAGTTTCAACATGCTTTTTATGCTTTTCCCTTCTTGATCGCTCTTTTTTGGCTTGAAAACCTGAGAATTTGACGCTGTAACGGGATACTTGGTCTCCTTTCGTAATAAATTGCTTTGAAACTAAATTTATTTCTGACCTAGCACGAATGCCGAAGAAAAATCTTGCAGGACTGGGTGTGGCTTACTTTATAACTTCGAGCTCTACTTCGAGATTACTTTAGGTGTTCGCATTAATTACAGGACACGAAGGGGACAACAGGTTGTAAGAATGACTTCTACCCTAGTGGAAACTGTATCTATCAATTATGAGGATTTTAACGAAAGCTTTCTGACTTGTGGAACCTGCCTGTGCACTTACGATGGGGGTGAACATACTCCAAAACTGTTACCGTGTTCTCATACGGGTAAGTTGAATCGCATACGATTATAGAATTACTATTATGGAATTACGGATAAAGAATCTTATGATATGATGAGTGTAGAATCATCTTAATATACAGAATTACACAATTACATAATTTGTCTGTTACAAATTAATTACAAGAATATATACGTAATATTCTAGTGTGCCTTCACTGTCTGGGTCGAATCGCAGCCTCAACAGTGCCCACTACATCTTATTCAACAACGCCTGCCACTGCGTCCACCTCATCTGCTTCCTCTTCATCTACCCCAAGACCGGAAAACTCCACGTTTCGATGCCCTATCTGCCGAGAGTTGATCCATGTACCTCGAGGAGGTAAGGAACAGTTAACTGAGACTTATGCAGTTGTAGTACATTTCATGTGATACTTAATATGTTGCAGAAAGGACTGATTTACTTAATTAATTGGCTTAATTACTAAGAAATAATAATTTTAAACTCATGTTCATAATTGCAGGTGTTGCTGCATTACCTCCTTCGTTTCTCGTTAATCAGCTTCTCGGTAAACATTCTTTAATGAAAGATGTTGTTGGCTGTTAGATTAGAAGTTACATTTTTGGTATATGTTCATTTCAGATCTCATGGCATCTCAAAGACGAGAGGTTATACCGAAATGCTCTATCCACAGCAATCAGGTACGTGGCTCACTTAAATTATCAGAGTATCTTTAATCATTACAATTGATGAATGGTATCGTAATATTAGGAACTTCTCTTCTGCGAGTCCTGTGACACTGTATTTTGCTCTGCATGCAAAATCAATCCACATAATGTTTCAGTTCAATCTGGAAGCCATAATGTCATACCATTTGCTGTTGCAATCAAACGGTTGTCTGAAATTTTGCGTTCCAAAGTCAGTGAATGCGTTATTAAGGTATTTTTTCATATTATTTATGCAACATTCCTACTTCTACAACAAATTGAAAAATTAGTATAAGTACGTTTGCATAATATATATATTTGTAGCTTGATGAGGCAGAGTGCAATATTACACAAGAAATCGATCGACTAGACAGTGCCGAAAACGCAGCCTGTCAAGTTGTGGAAAAAGCTTTTGAAGAAGCTGTCAGATTGTTAGATATGCGAAGGAAATCATACATTGCTCAGATAAAAGAAACAGCCTCTGCTAAGCAGCAAAAACTTCGGGAACAAATTGAACTTATAGAAAAGGAAAAGGACAAAGTGCGAGAATCATGTGATGGCCTCGAGTATCAAGTTGAAGTAAGTCAATGTTACTCATTTTTACTTTCATGCCTTGTTAACTTTTTAAAATCTAAAATGTTCTAACTTGTCGTTATGTGTCAGGTACGACATATTACTAAACGGATCTCAGAACTTTCCTCTCAACTTGACTCTTTTTCATCGTTACGGCATCCACGAGAAAATGCCTACTTACTGTGCAAAACGCAAAGTGACTTAACATCTCTAGAAACTGCTGTACTCACTGATATTCACACTTCAAATACATACCCTCCCCTGTGTACTGTTGCGGTAAATCCTGGATCTTTGCTGTGTACTGGGGTAGAAGTCGATGTCATTCTTGAAACTAGGGATTACAACAATGAAGCGAGAAAAGTAGGTGGAGACCCTGTTACAGCTAAAGTAGCCGGCCCTTCAGGCACACTGCAAGAAAGTCTTACTTCTATTGAAGACAACGAAGATGGAACTTACTGTATAAGATTTGTACCAAGTGAAGAAGGAATATTCAAAGTTCGTGTTGAAATATTCGGAAGGCCGATTAGAGAAGAAAGTTATGAGATACAAATTTCTCAGCACAATAATCCCCTCAAAATTTGGGGAAAAGGTGAATTGTGTCAACCCGTATCTGTTGCTCGCAACGATCACGGCGAGATATTTTTGCTAGACATCGGAAACGCTCGAATTGTCGTTCTGGATCAGAACATAAATATTAAGAGAGTCCTTGAGAACGAAACCCTAAAAGTAAGGTATCAATTTAACTGGTCAAATACATACATCCATTCCCACTATGTAACTAATGTTTTAAATGGCAGGGCCGGAGCTGTACAGGAATTGCGTATGCTTCCAATTTCGAAAATCTGGTGGTGGTTAACTGGAGAACCAAAGAAGTCTCAAGGCTTTGCCCTAATACAGGAGAAACGACTTCATCTTTCACCTACTCAGCCTTTGAAGAGCCTATAGGTCTCTGCGTTGACCGGAAAGGTAATATATTTGTCGCAGACAATGGGGCTAGAAGTGTGTTTGTCTTTGACACTGATGGAAACTTCAAGTATGTAATCAAGAGGGACAAGTTCAGCTTACTAGGAGGAGTCGCAATTGGTGCAGATGATAACACGTTAATTGTGGCCGATATGTCTTTGTATGTAGTC
This sequence comes from Isotomurus pseudopalustris, assembly GCA_034698685.1. Classification (NCBI taxonomy): domain Eukaryota; kingdom Metazoa; phylum Arthropoda; class Collembola; order Entomobryomorpha; family Isotomidae; genus Isotomurus; species Isotomurus pseudopalustris. Next base: position 5,738 of record JAQGBV010000185.1, read on the forward strand.
AATGGGGCTGGACCACAGTTTGATAGAGAAATTACAGTTGCTGGTAAAGGAAGATTCGGTGGTATTTGCGTGGATGAAAGTGGCATGATTATCGCATGTAGGACCGAGAAATGTCGTAGCTTTATTCAAGTATTTAAAGACAACAAGTTGGTTTCAACAATTGATTCTTTCAATTCTAAACTAAGGCGACCATCAGATATTGCTTTAATCAGCCATAAGAACATAGTTGTTGTAGATTTGGGAAACGAGTGCATCAAGCAATATCGTTACAAATAATATTATTCTTTTAATGCTAAGTTTCGCGAAAACTGTATAACGAGTGTTTCGTCTTTTATTGTTCAAAGCGTGCTCAGCGCAAATTGCTGTAAGTAATTCTCTGCCAATGATCTTTTCCAGAGTTCACTCTCACTGCTCTCTTGTCTATTTTTTGCAAGTGCCATTGATAATATGAATTTCTGAATATGTGACGCAATGTGCTAATTTTTAAGATCTTCGAAATATGTTTGTAATTAGTAACGCTTATGTTGTACTTAAATGTAGTATTGTAGTATTAGTGCTTTATTATTCTGAATAATTCTGATGTCTGAACTTCATCAAATAGTGATTTCCTATGTACTTCGGATATCCTAGTCAAATGTTTTTGTAGTTTTGCACGTACTATAGCACAGAAGACATGTAAGAATGAATCTTTACCGTGGAAGAAGAAAGGCACAACTAGCGCAAGTACTTCTTGCAATCGTTAGTACTTAAAAGGTAGAACTCAGTCAGTGGTAACAAGTTACATTAAATTAAAGTATTGTAGCTAATTAAGCTAATGCTGGTTTTGTATAGAACAAAAACAATGTAAACCTTCAATTGTATTTGTTTGAATTATATATCGATTACAGTGGTAGTTTTGTTAGCAGTGTTGCTGTCTCACCAATTATTATGTCGGTCTTTGTTATACATCAAACTAGCGACTATTTCGGAATAAATCAATAACCATCACGAACTTTCACAATCTGCATTTCTCATTTATTACAAGAGGAAGTAATCATAGCAGTTAACTGCCTGAAATATTCAAATACTCATTCTTTTCACAATACAAACAACATTCTTGAACGGAAAATGCGAAATAAACATCTAGCATGTATGAAGCGATAAAAAGACAAAGGAATGAGACAGGGTAGAACTTCACATTGCATCTTTATATGTAAATATCAAATGTACAGTTATTGAATTACGTGTTCGATTTTTCAAATTTCAGTATCTCAATTATGCTTCTTAGCTTCATACATGCTTCACTATTCATTTCTTCTTCTTTTTTTCCTTGCTTTCACTTGTATCAGCATCACTAGTTCTCGCCGGACGAACTTTTTGCCATTGCAATGCTTTCCGTCTGTAAATTCCCCATGGTGGTATCGTCAACTAAACAATCCAATGACGTATTGATTATTACTTTCGCCCAGCTAGATATAAATAGAAAAAAGATTATACACTTACAATGGCAGCAAGAAGAAATCCAGCACCAAGAATCCTTACAGTCTCTGAGAACTGTTGAATAATGTATCCCCAAATAAACCCAACTACCTGCAATTATAAAAATTAAACTTCATTAGCTACTACCCTCTTAACACACCTTCAAATTCATACGACGCATTTCTTACCCCAAATAACAATATGATAATTCGCGAAGCCTTCTCCGCCTTTGCTTGTCCATCATAGTCCTACAAAACCAAAATACTCTTTTAAAGCAAAATCCTAGACAGCAATAAATTATTTCCACCAAAACATTCCGTTAAACTGTCAATAAGCCTCCTTCACAGTGTATCATCTTCAATACGAAGAATACGGACGTCTAACACACAACGAATTCCCTATAAATCTCGTTACTTACCATGTGCAGCCCTTCATACCACTCAAACAAACCCATTTTCAGTTAAATCTCCGGTGTAATTTGATAATTTCAATTAAAAAGGATATCACTTTGACAGATCGAGTGGCAGAGAATGAGATGAAGCAGGTTGTTGTTGCCAGATGCCACGTCTTCATAAGGCGAGTGAGAGTTGAGACTATTATGCATTTTGAATTTTCCCACGCAGCGCAGTTCCCTTTGACTTTTATGCTATCTCACGATGCCCTTGTTATCAATGTGTACGTGACTTCAAGATCAGCGATAATGTTGTTTGACTTTGACTTGCACTCAAATCAAAGTGACTTTTCCACGATCCACCTGCGTTAGTGACTCTGGTGAAGTGATCCATCGGAGGACAACATTTGCTATCACGTGGTGGATCCTTAATCTTTAATCTCCACTCCACTCACGCAACTGCCGGAACGAAACACAGGTATTCAGTTACTTTCATTCTGTACGGTATTGTTTCAGTTGATTTCCAAAATATTTGCAAGCGAAATCCTGCACAGTTTAATTTGTAGAGCATAAAAAATTTGCACCTCATCATACTATTCATAACTTGAACTATAAGATGGATGCAGAGACTGAGAGCCTACAGAGGTTACAGTTCCCTTCTAAATTGCATAATCGATATTCGATTAGTAATGTCATATGTGTGCTTAGTGCTTACGCAAGTTAAAGTGTATACGTAATTGGTTGCAAGTTGCAAGCAATATTTGGTTGGGCTTCCGATAAAAAAATTAAACTCATTTATTGCATAGCAAGATGTTTACTAAATTACCGTTTTTGCTGCCGAACACTAGAATATTTTGATGGCATGAGTTAATGGGACTATAATGGGAGGGACTCATTATTAATAAAGTTAATAATTACTTGTGATTTTAAAGGTTGAACTTTTACGACAAGAACCTTGAATGTCTAGACTCTTCACCCCTGAAGCAAGGAACATTTGATTTAAAAGTTTTAAAATACAACTCACACTCTGTTTTTGATTTTAGTAAGTAGAAGCAATAAATAACAGTTTGCGGATAGGAACGGACAACATAAACAAGCTCTTTAAACTTTGGTAAACATCAGGAAAATGAATGGAAACAATGAAGATGAAGTTTAAGTCGATTATCAATAAATTAATCCATTTACTTAATTACGTTGTGGCTACTTCTTAGACATCTTCTAATTTCTCTTATCACAATCTCATCTGACAACTGAGCCAACAGATAAACAGACGTGTTTGCTTTTGGGTAAAATTCCATTTATTTCTGTACACGCATGCCGGTGGTAGAATCAAGAGCTACATTAAATGTCAGGCGCAATTCATTAGAATAGGTTAATAATGCACGAGGAAGAATTTCTTGGGTAATTATTGTACATCACGTGCAAGTGCAATAATATAAATTGCAGGTATTACGTGTAGTTCGTGTCTACAATAGTCTACATACAATTTAAATGGATGTGTGAACGTTAAGATCAATGAGCGATATGCAATGGAATATTATATAACTTTAGCTAGTGAAAGCTCAAAGATCTGTATATCTTATGGTTTTTAAACTTCAATTGTCGTCTATTATTCACACGGTTTCGGTGCTTTATAAGCATAGCATAACAACTAACTTTCGGTGCTTTTTAAACTGACTTAGATCGAATGGGTAAAATCATGAAAAGTTAAATCTCTATTGATTCTCTATTTTTTCGCTTCGTATATTTCTACCACTGCATTCTTACGGTGAAAGTTGGAAAGGAAAACTTTTTATGAACCGTCTACCATAGAGCAGTCACTGCACAAAATACCCTTCCTTATTGTTTCTCGTGTTCAATTGTAAGTGGTCTTCAGGAATTTAATTTCAAGCTCAATACACGCTCTTATTTAGTAATAATCTTTTGTGTGCCTGATCTTCTTCGCACCAAAGCCCGTACTGAATAAAACGACTGGGAATAGTTAAGCAAAAATTATTATGCCGAAAGTGTACCTTCCCAACATAAATTGCATTCCTAGAATTCTTGCGGAATAATTCTGACTTCTGGCTGGCAGTTCTCTTTTTGTCTGAGAATAAGAACACAGTGAAAGGAAGGACATAAGGCAGTCATCGGTTCCTCTCTGAATCAGTTTGTTCCTGAAAATAGAGGATCTCAGTTCTGTAAAGAATTCATCCCATTTCTAAAGGCGACCTATCTTAAATTTTAGTAGTGAACTAGTGAGTGTGGTGTTGTAAGAACGGTCGCACTGATCTAAATGTACCCCGTACAAAATCGTGATAACTCTGATTAAAGACTTGCCCAGAAAATTCTACATGTCATGAGTAAGTAATTAAGTATTTATTTAGTTCCTCGTCAAATCTCTCATTATCTTATAGCTTTGCGGTTCGTGATTGTCAATTCTCGAGATATGGGAATGTCGATTGTACTCAAAACCTGAACGGAGGAAGTAGCTTTGAGTATGAGAATTAAAATAATCAAAGTTATATAATCAACAAAAAGGTTAAGTAACCCGTTGGACTTGGAGTTGTAGTCCATTTTCACTAAAAATTATTCATACTTTTCCTGAAAGCCGTCTTTGCTTATCCCATCCGTGCATTCTCTCATTCCGGCCGTATGATGTAAATCTAGATTAATTGTCGGATACTTTTACTTGTACACATCTCAACAAGTCCAGTGTTTATTGTCTACTTTATTTTCTCACGCGTCAGGAATAATAGTAATCACATTCATCTTATGATGGAGTGCAATTTCTAGCGTGTGGTCTTATATAATACAACCAGAAAATCCCCTGCTTCCACAATTCTAAGTCCTTATTTCTACATGAAACAAACAGTTTTGTCTGTACTGTAGAATAGAATTTTTGGGCAACATGGCTACTCTTGCAGATTGTCATTTGCCTGAGACACGAGGCAGCAGAACGCATAATGAGGCAGTTTCAGGATCCAATTATTTTTATGGGTATCTTTAGGGGTCATACGCATGACATCATGTACAAACCTTTGATTCATATGAGACTTTTTGGTACACAAATCACAAGTGTGCAAACCTCACATGAAATCGGCTTTTGCAAGTCCATGCAATGATGCAATAATAAAATGTCATGATCTCATTCATCTTGATTGTAAGCAAATAGCAAAAATGAAAGCATTTGAAAACTGTCTTATTTGAAAATACTTACGTCAGTTATTTGGTATTTCTGACTAGACTTAATGAAGAAATGAAGACGTTTTCACTATTGGAAGTTAATGATTTAAGGTCACTCGGGACGGCAAAAGTTAGTGGTAGAATAAGGTTGAAGGTAGAGCAAGATTTCTAGATCATTTCTTTTGACATGCAAACTTATATTATTAGAATTAGTCAATGATTGCACAGAAAGGAAAAGAGAAAAGCGTCAGGGTGAAGGTTATGGACACAACTAGTCAATTCAAGGTTGTGGGTCTGCATTTCTAACTTTCATACTAATAAATCGACACTTACTGAATCTATTTACTTTCCCCTGTAACCCTTTGTCCGTGTTTCTCGCGTAAAGATCCGTGTCAGTTTTTTTCTGGCTTCACTTCGTAGAAATAGAAAGTGTTAAGTGAAACCAGCTACCCTTGACATTTGAAAGTTCCGTTATGATGATTTAGGATTCCGTTTGTGCCTACTAAATTAATCTTTTGCTTACAAAACTGCTACGCAGTGTATAATGTCTCATGGTTTTTGAAATATGAATATGTCTTGATGTAAACAAAATGCTATTCATCTATTCCCCATTTGGACATCAAATGCTTCGGACACTTTACACTGCTTACAATAGGCGATAACTGGTTCTGATATTATTGCTTACTATGCATAATGCATTTAAGATTGACATTCGTCAGCTATATAAACATTGACATGCGTATTCTAACGGAACATAACTGCCACTAACACTTGTCATTCCTCTTCTCGATCGTCATATCAAGAAGGATTATTAATAACTCGATGATTGTGGTACTTGCAGTTCATTACTAACTATCTGCATATATTTTTCTGTAAAGACGATGACAAGTATTTGACAATGATAATGAATCAGCAATCAATCAGGTACAAGTTACGCACACAAAGTGCTTCTTTTTCAGGGATAATGTATTCAGAAGTAAGAGTGAAGGGTGTGCATTATTTTTGCAGGAATTTAGGTCAGGTACTTGTACCTTTTACTCATGATATTTCCAGCAAAAGTACGTCTCATGTCGTATAACATTGATCCCACCACCATAAGACACACTGTTAGATGAGGTTAGGGAAACTGATCATTTGTTTGTTATTATTGTAGATTTGTTCTTCGAAGTAGGATCGTTTAATGATAATTGGTGGCTCATGAAATGATAAGGAGTATGCATGCTACAGTAATTTTGTACAAGGAATCGAAGCCTGATTTCATTCAGGAAACCTGCACTTAGGTAAGTTTATTGGAAGTAGTGAGTAGGAACTACAATGCATGAATTAGAAATAGGTTATTTAAAGTAAGTGCATAATAGGGTTACACACACCTCGCTTTGATGCGTTTAGCGTATTGTTGCGACTGTGTTTAATGATACAAAGCACAGTGTGGGATGGTGTCTTCTATCATGTTGATTACGGACGTGGATTTCGGATAGCTTACAGCTTATGCTGTTGGCTGTTCCAAGCTTAAAGTTTCACTTGTGCTTATGCTATGCTGTTTGTGGTAGGACTGGATGATAGCGTATAATGATAAATTACCATTAGGGACAAAGAGCTACTTTTCTGAGATATATAGATGAAACACGGAGAGCTTCTTCTCAGTTACATACTTAATATGAAAAGTAGTTGTCCTGAAGCTTTCTGAGCTTAGTTTTGTCTGTTTGAGACTTAAAGGTTCAATTGTGAGACAGGTTTAGCAGGAGGACTACTGAACTGATTATTAGTGGAAATTGTATTGTAATTGCTCTTGATAGATAGAACACAGTTTGTTTTTCTAAGTTTGATGAAACTAGGATATCTATCTGTCGTAATTCAGGACTTTTAGAAATACACAGTTAACGTGTGCATCCTCTAATACAATAGCAGATTCGTCGCAGGTGTTGTTACAAAGTCGCATCTAAAGCTTGCAAAGATTTGCGAATTCTTTAAGGAAATCGAGTGATAATTAAATAGAGTTCAGTCAAAGTTAAAAGTGAGTTGAGAATGTTAGTTAACCGAAGGTTCTCATGAAGCCCCAGACTTCAAAATTTAAAATCATTTGACATAAATCTAGTTTGTGAAGGTCATTCACAATGTGTGAAGAACAGGTAATTTAGCTAATCGCAATTCTATACTAAACCTTACGTGTATAGTGTCGTATGAAAATCATGAATAGTGTATCAATTTACGATTCTCATAATTCAGGTGCATTCCATTCGTTTATACGTCGTGTTTATATAAGCTGGTTTTGTAAAACTGCATAATCTTGAATTGAGTATGATTGGAATTAAGTGCAAACTGCATGCAATACACAGTTGTACTACATACAGTGTGATTACTCGTTAGCTAACTTAATCATAATCAAAATTTTCTTGAATTTTAGCGACTTCATTATGCTACGGAAATCTTTACAACTCCTTGTGAACTTTCACTGATTTCTAGTGAGAGAGAAAAACGAAGTCTACAGATTGCTTCAACTTTTGCGTATAAGGTAAGTATTATCAGTCTATGTATACGTGTAGAATGTTTATGAAAATTTTCTATGAATTACTGCATATTTTAGACTAACTCAAATCAATCTGATGTTTTATCTATCATCTTGGATGTTTTAAACGCCAACATGGACGAGGCAACTGGCATCCAGATGGGGATTGATAACCTGTACCCGGCTGTGATAGAATGTTTTGCAGTGATATTACTCGGGTAATCATCACAATAATATATACTGCAGTCGCATTGTGATGCTCTTCGATCACACAAATTTTTGCTTGAACAGGTACATTGCTGGAAAGACTGGAGTAATAACTCAAAGCGAAACCAAAGGTTTAAACTCCTTCATAGGCACATTTTCTCTTCCTGCGCTTATATTCCTCTCTTTGGCTCAATTAGACTTAAGGTAGGGACAATTAGAGTGGTAAACATGTTTATTACTGTGGAGTTTGATGGAGAGTGATTAATTTCTTTTTTGCGATTTCAGTACCGTGAATTGGTGGTTTTTATTGGCAATTTGTCTTGCCAAAACCATCGTCTTCTTCTCTGTCATATTAATATCACTGCTAGTGAGTAGACCGTCTAAACTCGACAAAGCGGGGTTGTTTGCAATATTTTGCACTCAAAGTAATGACTTTGCCCTCGGATATCCCATTGGTTAGTCGCAATTAAAATCTTAATTAAGTTAATGATTAATCTATGTATTTGATGTAAAATAACATTAGTTGTTTATATACAAATGATTTTATGTTCTACAGTCAAAGCTCTGTACCAGGACAGTCATCCAGAATATGCCGGCTACCTTTATTTAGTAGCTCCTGTGAACTTATTGCTATTAAACCCTATCGGTTTCATCTTGATGGAAATTTCGAAACAGAGGGATATAGAAAGTAGAGAAATCGAAGCTAATGGAAATAAAGGAGTGAGCTATGAAAAACCTAGTTTTCTCACAGTGATGAGACGTGTGGCTCGAGGAGTTCTTATGAATCCCATCATCATAATGACAGCTTTGGGAATTTGTGGAAATATGGTTTTTAATCATTGTGTCCCGACTATTTTGCAAGGAATCCTGAAGGTGATTTAAAAAACAAATAAATTCGGGGTTTTTGTTCCTTAAGAGTAATTAAATTCATTAATTCTTTCTTTATGAACAGGTTCTCGGATCAGCATTCTCTGCTTCTGCTTTGTTTTCCCTTGGACTGACCATGGTCGGAAGTGCAGCGAGTTTGAAAGGTTCTGGATTCGTTGTACCTGGAATATTGATCGTTATGAAATTGTATGCTATTGTCTACTATTACGAACTGTACTACTGCCTAGAGAAGGTTTGACTAAGTATTTCAAATCGTTATGAATCTAGGCTTGTTTTACCAGTAGTGACTAGAGAAATGGTTAGCTTACTTCAAGCTGGAGCTTCGATCAATGAGACTGTATCCCTAAGTAATTACGGATTCTTGTACGGGACATTTCCATCTGGTATGCTTACTCGCACTTGCCTGCCAGCATCTGTAGAGGTTAACTTAAATCCAGTATTTTTGATTTTCAAATTATACTGTTTACAGCTCCTGGAGTTTTTGTGTACGCCAATCAGTATGACGTTGCTGTACAGTTGGTAAGTTATTAAACAAACATTTGCGTTACAATTTCAAGGAACGATTTCTGATTTACTTCCAGATTGCAAGTGCGATGGTTGCATGTACCTTTATATCTGCTCCGTTAATGTTTGTATCCGCAAAAATGATTACTTTGAAAAAACTGGATCCGAAAGACTATGTTCACGAACTTGACAGCTTCTTGCTGAATATAAGCGTCGTTGCGCTGCTTGCTTCAGTAAGACAATCATCCTGCGGTTTGTTTTTTGCAATTTGAGAATTTACTTTGCTTATTACACTTTACTCAACATTTCAGCTGTGGGTAATCGGAGTATTTGTCCTCAGTCGCAAGTGGAGAAAAGTTCCACATTGTTTCAGTCTGTGTCTTGCAGTCTCTCAAGTAAGTTTCAAAATGCCTGCAAAATACTGCGTAGACAAAAAATTCACTGGACCTTATCAACGTAACTTTTCAACAGGCCATTTCATGTGTTGGAGCAATACTATGGTCCTGGCTTGGAGTTGATGGGGGAAGCGGCTGGAAACTATACCTGCAATTTGGAGTTCTGCAGTTTGGAATCTTTAGCTCCCGAATGTTCACTGCTATTTTAGCATCCAGTCTGGTATTCCTTCGTTGTCGAAGTTTATGCTTTGTGCTGCGGTTGCGACCTTATCTTAGCATTCTCGGATGGGGGTGAGATTAATTTTTCATGCTATACAAATAAATTAATGTGTTATTACTTACATACTTACATGAACAATTTAGACTACCAGCTGTGTTTGTCGCTGTCCTCATGCTAACTGTAAAAAAAGAAACGATAAGAGACAAACAAGACCCTGTATTCCAATGTAAGAAACTTTAAATCATGCCAGAAGTTCTCATAAAATTCTGTTTTGATTGACACGTGATATCGTTTTCCTGTAGATGGGGAAACTCAGGCACTTGTGGCTGTCATGATTCTCATGATTTGTTTCATAGGTAGCTGAACAGTTTATCCTTATGTAACTAACATTTAAAAAAATGCAATCCCTCAAATCTTGTATTTCCAGTTACAATTGGATGTCTCGTGATGCAGCAAAGATACGAGAGGCAGTATGCCTTGTATCACACGGTTCCGTCGCATCAACATTTGAGTGACGAAGAATCTCCAGCTCACTCGAGCACTTTGAGAACTAGAAACGATAGCATTGCTTCACGAATAACCTCGAGTATCGCAATTACTTCTCGAGGAGGAACTGCAAGACCTAGAACTGCTTCTCTATCTTGCACTGGATGTCCACAATCTGACGAAAGTGTGGCCGGTCCCTCTAAACCTCAAATTAAGATCACCGAGATAGAGGACTTAACTACAGGACATGAGATCGATGATGATGATGAAAGTTTATTCAGTTACGCAGACGACCTCTGTGCACCTTCAAAACATCCATGTGATCCAGTCCAAAGACGACATTGCAGTAATTTACTCGATCGGTATCGTCAAGCAAACTATCTTACGGAACCAGAAGAAATAGGGATCGTCCGAGACAGGGATGATGAGTTTCAAATGCTTAGACACATAATTCTGCTACTTCTCCTGTGTTCTTCCATGTTTGTGGTACGAATATTACAACTTCATAGCTCTCAACATTGTTTTATGTGTTAAGTTAAATGTACTTTGATTCCAAAATCTGAAGGGGATCGCTTTGTGCGTCTGGACATTGATAATGGAAGAAGTGTCTGGAATTTATGTGGAACTAGTTTTCTTAGACGCAGCCTTAAACTTCGGGCAAGGATTCTTCACGTTCATGCTATTTGGCTTGAACACACGAATGATAATTATGCCGCTGCATAAGTGGTATGCACGTGTACATAAGCAGAGACTGTATATATGTAAGATGTAACTTCTTATTTAATATTGTAAAATTTTGCTTAACCCAGGTGGAGGAAAATCATGCATGGTGAAGGTCTCGTAAAACTCCCTACATGGGAAGAACTAACACCAGAAACTAAACAGATTTGCGAACAATTTCTCACCTATCATATTGACAAGTGTGTCCAAGATATCGTGAGAGACCGGAGGTGAGTATTCTATTCACTTTTGTTGACCACCGTTCTCACGGATGACATTTTATTAACTAACTCATATTTTTTAGGTGGAGAATGGAATCATATACTCAAGTATTCTGCGGAAACGAATTAGTAGACTGGTTGATGCTCGTGGGTCTTGCAAGGGATCGTGTAGAAGCAATAAAGTATGGAAGAAATCTACTTAACGGAAGAGTAATCCGTCACATCAAGAATCTCCACCATTTTCATGATCAACCATTCTTCTATACCTTCTCTCCTGCAGAATAACTCATTATTAATGACGCAGTGAGACACTCAAAGACGAATACCAATTACAAATGATCTAGCTTTAAATAGAACAAATATAACTAAATTATATTTTTATCAATTTTTCGTCCAGTTACCTGTTTTGTTAGTCGTACTAACATTTTAAATGCAGCTTACATTTTTGACGTGCACACTATGTTGCAATATGATTCAAGTTCAATTCTAGTCGTCTATAGGTATTTTTGAAAGGCTCTGGTACTGTTATCATGTCACATGATATTTTGTGACACCGTACGCGTATTATGTAAACACGAACAATTTGCATTTTGTGAACTAATTACCTGAAGACTACACCACTTTAGTAACATGAGAGTAGTAAGATTTTGTGTGCTAAAAGATGATAGAAAATTGTACTTGCATTAAATGTGATTGTTAATCGTCGTCGATATTTTATTGTATTGTACTTATTGTTGAATATTTTTGTTCAGAAATATATTAATATTGTTAAAAAATACGTTTACAATGGAAGAACAGAACTCACAGGACGAAAGTACTTTGACTTCGATTGAGGGAAAGTTACCCAGTTTTTTCTGCAACATTTTCTGCTCTGTTCTGGAGTAGTAATGGATAGTACACGATGATAAACTGGGGTAGAATCAGATTCGTATCTCCCAGGGTAGTTGTTGACTATTGGCAGAATGATCCACGTTGTAATCATAAACGGAATCCCAAGTACTGGCCACCCATTCTGCTTAAAAAGCCATAATTTAAAACAAAAGCATAATCATCAGCTTAAAGTGCAGCAAATTACCTTCCATAAAACCGCTTGGAACACAGCAGTAAACATTGCTGCAGCAATCGAGAGAAAGAATGAATGAAAATCATATGCAATTAAGAAGCCTCCAAGAGCTCCAGAAGTTAGCATTGGATTGAACCCCCATGTCCCATTGAGGACGTCTGTGTGAGGGTTTTCAGTGATAATCCATCCTGCGATTTCACAAAATATATGGATTATTATTCTAGAATTCCGAATCTCCCTTTTAATTTAGAGCTACATCAAAGAATCACCGATGAATGTGCCGATCGAGGCCCCAATGAATTCTTGAAGGCACAAAATGGGTGAATAAATGAAAACACCGAGCCACACAATCCACGTAGCCACCAAAGAATCCGTCGTCTGAAAAATTTGGCCTTGTGAAAAGATGGCTCCTTGGAAAAGTTGCATCGCCTCGAACTGCATAATTGGCTGAGGGACAACCGTAGGTTGAATACTGTCAGCAGATCTCAGCATTTCTGATATATTGGCAAGTCGTTCTGGTTCATGAATTTCCATCGTCGTATTCGATCTATTCAACAATGACGATGAGAAAACTTCTTGAACAGGAGTTCGAAATATTTCCTTCATGCCGGAAGAGATGAGAAGCAAAGAAAGGAAATTGGTAGGAGCACTTAGGACAGGTAAGTGAACCTGCATTAAAATTCCATTCAATCCTCCCCAAAGAAAAACCCTGGGAGGAGGAAAAAGTGTTTTAATGCACGGAGAGAGAGAGAAGTTGTCAGTTAAATATCATTCTTGATACTTACACAAGCACTCCCGCAATCAAAGCCATGAGAATCAAATAAATCATTTGGTAAATGAGTGTGAAAGTGAGTCCCGTAAGCGGACTGAGGAGAGAGCCGAAGAGAAAGCAATTAAAAGTGATGGTTCCCCGAATAGTTGTGCGTTGGGGAAAGCGGAGTATCCAAAGTGAAGTGAGTATTCCCGAAAGAGATGAGACGAGTCCCGGGACCACTGATGGATATGGTGCAGACCACGACATACTGATGAGGATGAGGATCCCGGAAAGAAGATTCGATGCAAAAACAGTATTGCTAATAGAATAGAGAATAGACTGGAGTAAAGTTGCGGCAACTGCAGCTCCAGGATTGCTAAACGAGCCAAGAATTTCGTCTGCATTGGGTGCATGACCAAAAACTACTCCAGCCAGAAACTTTCTCCGTGAAGTTTTTGCTCCAGTAGTCTCAGCACTCCCACTATCACTTCTACTGCTGTCTACTGGTAGCACCACATTCCTTCTGGGATTATTAGAGCTAAGGCTACGATCAAGACGACCAGGTTCGTCTTCCACAGTTCCCTCGGATATTCTTCCAAAAGGATGAGTGAGTTTTTTGCTGTGTCCATCATCCTCATGCTTCTTCTGAAGTAAAGATGAAAACTTTTATTCCTGTGCCACTTACCCTGTTTAAGACTCTCCGAGTCTGCAGAAAGATGGAAAGAATACACAGAGAGCTGATAGCAATTCAACCCAAATCATCCTTACTAAATTCAGATTCCCCTCAGACACGAGACTCACACTGACAGGTATCATTGATCCTCGTCCAAAGACTTTAGACCTAAGTGAACTTTCTCTTTTGATGTGCTTCCCCAACCGAAAACATTACTGAGCGAAATTTGACAGCATTCGGAGCATTCCATCGCTGATGTGGCTTGATCGATTTTAGAATTAATTATTTCCTACGATTCCGCCACTAAATGGTCCTTTCTCTGACATTGGAAAATCTATCTGTGGTGTCATTTCTTTTACTAGATTCCTCAGTCAGCTGTATTATCTCAGTCTCAAGGTTTACTGTCTTAATGACCACAGTGAATTCAGCACGTCAATAGAATTAATGTAGAAGTAGTCACGCAATGTAGCCATCCTGAGTACTGACATTTATCATGCAAAGACCCCATAGCAGCTAAATCCGAAATCCATACTTACCCGTGTAGACAGAAGGAGAAATTTCAATTTTTAAGGATTCTTTGCTTCATTTACTCATGAAAGGAACTTTAATCGGAGTTAATTAAACAAGTCGAGTACTTCTGTTATGAGGAGAAAAGAAAGAAAGTTTGACTGTGTATCCTTTCACATGTATTTTTATTCCACAAATGAACATCTCGTTGAGAGTAGACGAGCAGTTACCACTACCATTGCTAGGTTTTTCTTACTACATTCTAAATATCTCCTAATGTACGAATAATGTTGGAGGATATCTTCCTTGTTTGATTAGTAGTTAGTTTGACTGCGGAACATAAACTCGAACCATATTTTTATATGGAGAAGCACTTTGAATAAACCTTTTTTGGAGAGTCAGGGGAATCCACGGAGGAATTCTTGAGAGTGACTCACAATCTTGTGTGTCTCCACACGTGGAAGGCTAAACAGTTGAAGGGAACGGTCTTTGGCAGTGGTTTAGTAACAATTATTATTTGGGTGATCTCTGGAGTATTATTGCAGCATTTCTATGAATTAAAAAGGTGAAATGGCAGTTTACAGAGTGGTTGCTGAAACCGTTCCAAAATTAGTTTTACATTGAGTAATTAGTCTTTTAGGAATTATCACGATTTTTTGGTCAAAATCCACTATTACGGGGAAGAAGAGACGTACGTAAGTCAGAGTCAGAGTTGAAGTAATAAAAAGCATAAATAACTGGAAAAGTTTAGAGCTCAGAATGTCTTACAGCCGCATATTATTGCCTTCAGTGCCATTAAATGGAGGTTCATTTATGGCAGTCAACCGTACATAAACTTCAGAATATCTATTAAGTATAATTTATGTGCAATTCTTTTACTACAAGGATACTCAAGCAAGACACAATATCTATCTAAAATCCAAAGACTCAAAATACCTTAAAATCAAGTTTTTGCGACGTGCTTATCACTATCACAAAACTGCATGTATTCGTTAAAAGACATTATCACAACAAACACTGGCAGACAGCCCAATTACTCATGTGTACAATGTACAATCATTTGGGCCTTTCTCGGTGGGCAGTCTTCTTCTTCATTTTTTACGTCTCTTCTAATTACATGGCCATCATGTCTCTATTTCTCCACACCGCGGTCTTCATCACCTCTTCCTCCTCCTCTACGGACATCCACACTCTTCGACTATCATCTTAGGGAGATCTCGCTTTATGATGTTCAGGTCTGGACCGAAGTAGATGAGCGACATCGAGGCAAACTTCGTTGGAGCGCAGCACGGCGTGATTCCCCCAAGCGTAGCTTGACCCTCCGAAGTCTTCCGGTACTCCTCCAGCACGTGAGTGTGGTAATTGAGAAAAGTGTCTGGAGTCCTGTGAGGACCTCCACAATGTCCTCGGCAGTAGTTGGCATAATATCCTCTCGGTGCGATTATCCAGTCGTCCCAGCCTAAATCTCGGAAACTTATGTAAAACCTCTGCTTGCAGCATTGCTTTATCTTCGCATTGCATTCCAACGCTCTTCGTCGGCTTCGCTTGAAGTTTGGCGAAGATTCTGTCTCCAACGCGAGAAAAGGGATGTCTGTCGAGTTGCTTGGTGTTGCAGAAGAAGGATCATCATTATTGCCAACTCCGTCTCGTTGGAAGGGACTCCCTTCACCTTCTCTCTGTTGGTGGTACCTTCGACTGTAAGGGATCCCGTGAGCCCCTCCTCCAACACTTTCATCATTCTGCAAATTATGCTTCTCTGTGATCACAGTACTGGATTGACTAAATGTAATGGGGTGAATGGAGTAGCCACAGCCTGAGCAATCCACCAGAATTGTCAACTTGTCCCTGTGGTTGTTTTGGTGAGAATTGTGCGAATGCCGGACTCTGTGTTTGCTCTGCTTGTTATACCATTTTTGTACGGCTGGGGTTATGTCCAACTTGTGCCAACCAAGGGAGTCCAACATTATCGTTCTTGAGACCACGAGGTCTAAGTTCGCTTCCTGCAAAGAGAAGAGAGGATCTCGCATTTTAGAGGATGATTGAAGGAGAAACCGGTTCTTCCGTTCAAGTGTCAAGCTCTCTGGGCTCTCTCTAGTAACTCTCTAAGAGTTCCCTCATCACACTCAGATTAAGTTGGAGGAACTGGCTACTAGTCTTTGATTCTCACAACCTTAATTTGTGGTTTCGTAGTCCACTATCTACTTTAATTAAAGGTCATTTGTATCCAGGTGGAGACTTGGTTGGGCTTACCTGACTATTCAAATGAACTGCGTGAGGATTCGAGTTCCCTTTTTGTGAGAAGTTTCCCGTGACCTGAAAAATATACAGGTTGACTCCTTTGGGATGAAGCAAGTGGCCAAAGTGTCTGCCGATGGACGAGGTGTACTCCATCTTGACCCACAGATAAGCTTTCTTGACACGCACTCCAACTCCATACGCCTGATTACCCGCATATGAAAAGGAGAGGAGAGTGTGACCATTGAGGATAGGACCTTAAATCAGAATCACACAAATGTCAGCTCAACTGTCTCTCTCCATCGTCACAGGAAATCATTTGCTTTTACAGCCATAACATTCGCGATGATTATCTGCCAAAAAGGAAGCGACACACATAAAACCGAAGGGAAACATTAAAGCAAACGCTTTGCGAAGTGAACGCATAAACTCACTTATGGCTTCCACCACTGAACAATGCACAAGTCACTCTGTACAAGAAGTCGTCAACCCGTCTAGAGTCTAGACAAGAATCGATATAGCTACAGAGCTATGGAAAAAATTGACCAACTTGTTTTTGGACTCGGTCCACCGTTCAGTTTTTAGGACTTTCGGCTCCTAATGTAATGAACAAAATCTCTGCTTTCCTTCGTGAACAATATGACCAAAAGAACAAGTCGAGACTTGCTCCTGAGCTTGGGCAGCTTTTGCCAAACTTTTCGGGTCTTTTCTTTTCTGGGTACTCACTTGTGCCGTTCAGCACTCCTAATTCCAAAATAATTGAGACTTTACGTGATTGAAATTAAGTGTTATAATCTACACTCTTCCTGCTTTAATCGCAGACCAGAGATATAGAAATAATACTTCTGCGCGGGCCTATACATGGCTCAGACCCATTGTACTCTGTAGTCTGTAACATAGGTATCCCCTGCGGAGAGTTTGCTAATTGACTTAATGCGGGAGTGATCCACATAGTTTCATGCTACACTAGCTCATCTCTAGACTTTTAGACCAATCTTAAAACTTAATGCACCAATTAGGACAACAGTAATATGGAAATGGACGGAATGCACAGCAATGGATATGAATAAATGTTGTAAGTCGGACGCTTATTGTCTCCTGTTTAAACTGGTGATGAAAGTTAAGGCGACTTGTGTCATAAAACAGTCTGAGCCTTAGAAATCACCTTGACCTATCCTAAATCTGAGGAATTAATGTTGGCTAGAGCGATTAACGTGGCGACTCTTGATGATGAATATCATGATGGTAATTTGCGAAGGCCCTGTAACCGAGTCGAGTTACTTCATAAAGACAGTCTCGTGTCTCCCAACGCCGATTTTGCTCAGACAGAATTGTGAGCGGTCGTAATGTCGTAGACGACTTCCTTTCTTGTAAGTTAGCTGTGCGATGATGTCCCTTAATCATATGTTGTTTAACCAGCAGTAAATTCATTATTGAAGCGATATTTCTTGTTTTTGGACGAGACAGCAAGCGAGACCCGCCCTGCCAGTGAATTCATTTACCAAGTATGGATCGAGCTGTGAATCCATATAAGCTACAGTCGTTGATTAAATTAGATAGCGGAAAGAGGCTTATAACTTGCAGTCACAACAAGGAAACTTGTCTCCAAGAAAGCAATACAAGATGAAAGATAAGAACAAATCAGAAAAAATAATTGCGCCCTACTGGGTTAGGATGTACTTTTTAAATCATTATGCAAAATGGAATCATAAGAAACTGTCTGCTCTCTTAAATGTCTGAAGGTTCCCTTTCCTCGAGGAGGTACACACGTCGCGTCGAAACACAAGTTCGCCTCACATTCCTTCACAATACTGTGTCACACTTTGCTAAATGCGAACTATTTTTTGTCTCTTAACTCCTTAAGTATTCTGTTAATAATCCATGCTGAATGAAAAGCTGTCAATACATATTGCACAGAATATAGCTGACGTAGGTCGTCTACTGTCTGCGTCTGAATCAATAAACACACTACCAGTCACCATTTGGTGGTAAATGGGAGATTCTCATATTCTCCTCGACACGTGCAGCCCAATGAATTACCACTTCAAACACATTTAATCCTCGTCTTGACTTCTTAACTAGGAAAAGCTTAGTAATCTTCAATGCTACTTGTTAAGCCAACGACTACCGAACCGAAGTCTGCGAGTTTGAATTGTCTAAATTCCATGATCATCAAATCTGACACACATTCAAGATTAATTGCTATAAATACATGTACCTAAGTACCTCATTGAGTATAACTCACAGATCAAGTTGCCTGCTTTGCTTCCTGTGTCCTAAATTCCATTATATTTTAAAACATGCAAATACTTTCTTTAAGCTGTTAATGTGCTTATTCTCATGGTCGTGTTGTGGAGTATGTTTTGTCGGGCAGAAAAGGCTCAAGTTTGCACACAACACACAGATACCAGATGGGAAGAATGTAATAGTCTACAAGAGCACACATTAGTTTAAGCAGGTACCTTTATCCGGGAAAGAGATGATTTCTGAAGTTTTGGCATAACTGCCGGGGTTGTCTTCATCACCATGATGTGAACTATTTAAAGTGGGAGACGACCTGAAGGTAGTCGTGCCTGGGTCATCTTGGTCGTAATTCTCAGTCCTCCTCAAAGTTTCTATCACGAGATCTCTGGAAATTTGTTTCGACGAGTCTAGCTTAGGTTTCTCATTCAGCCCCAGCCTCTGAAGGATTTGTACTTTGACCATTTCCTTCCGAAGAGACTCTTCTTGTTGCAGGGAACTTGGGTGATTTTGCTTGAAGGAAGAAGAAGTGTGATGAGCAACATACTCTCGATGATCACCAGCGTCTCCTTCAATGCCACTGCCACCACTTCTTTCACCTATCACAGTGACTTTTTCACACGACAAAAAAATGATAACTAGGAGAAGATGCCTAAGTGTTACTTTCATATGGTGACCATAGACCATTGTCTTCGATGCCGTAAGAACTATGTGAGCTATTCAACTTCATGGATGTCATAAGAGTGTTCCACAGCTTTGATGAGAGAACAATCCAAGAACAGCCTCACCTGGTAGTGGCACCATGCCATTTCCCACAGATAATTCAATGTTTCATTATCGAGAGTCACTGGAACACACTTTCCGCTGAAGTTTTCACTGGTAAGTCTTGCTGCATGCTCAGTCCATGTGGAAAGGTCGAAGGAGCCGAGCTGTGAGACAATTCCGAGACTAACTTGACTGAACCAGGTCTGTTGGGAGAATGGTTGTGATGAAGAATAGGTAAAGTCAAGTCAGTCAAACTACTCTTGTGCTTACAATTGATGATTTTTTACTACTACTACATCTTCTTTAAGACGATGCTCACAATTACCACTGCATATGCATACATATGCACTGTTGCTTCTCCACCAAACACGCTGCTGCACTCTCCTCATTATTCCAAGGCATTACCACCACATCCAAACCATCCAAAATCTGTTCATCTGTCTGACCGGTCTGTGGTGGCCTGTGTACTTATTGCTCACAGCTACGTTGCCTCAATCAAGTTTATCTCTACAATCAACAGCCAAAGTTTCCAGTCACCTCACCTCATGCCATTTCTTACTAACTTTGCATTAACTGCATCATATACATCACTGTGACTGTCAAACACTAATTAATATCACAACTGAATATGCAACCTTCGCTGCTGCCACAACCTAAATCACTCGCTGATGGTAACCACAAACGAGTTGTGCAATCTCCCAGGCTCCTTAGGTTTCATTAAAAGACTTCTACCTCTGCGAGTCCCTGCTAATTTTCTACTTAAAAGTTCAACTAGATTAAACCATATATGTTAAACATTAAACGCTCTCTACACACTAATCCCACAGTCCTTAATTTCCCACGGTGCTGAGCTTCTGTGTGAAGAGAAAGCAAGTGAAAGTTGGACCTGCCACGACGAGTCTCCAGACTCGGACTGAGGACGATACTCTAAAAGAGCAACTCTCAAATCGTCTGGCTGAGGGAATCTTGCAAAATCCACCACACATGGAGTCTGCATGGAGTCTGCCCTCCGTTAGTAAAGCTCATACACCCTGTGCCCTGTACCATTGAATAATGCATGTAAGTCCATTTCCTGTTGTAAGTTTGTAACCAACTGAACATTTCATCTTGGGAGTGTTTTCGCTATGCACTTCTCCGTCTACCTGTATGCATGTTTCGGGCCGTTAATCATCGAAAATTGTAGCAGTAGAGGTAAACGTCTGGTGCTTTGTTAGTGTAAATTGAAGTTGGACATGCGATAGGCAAGGGAGGTTATAGGAAAGTAGGATGCTAACCTCGCTTTCTCCGAACCTTGAGCGAGCGTGCGGCAGAAAAAAGAGATAAGAACGACCAAATGGAGTATCGAAGTAAGTTTCATTTGTATTCTAGACAGTCAGTCAGTGGTCTGGGTGGTTCCTCTTTGTCCTCTACATTTTTACAACTCCCAAAAGTAGAGTGAACACGATCAACTACTTTTGTGCCGGCGTCTTCGTGTGTGTATCTCTCAAAGTTGACTGTGTATCTATTGATTCTCAAGAGATAGATACACACAGTCTGAAGAGTCTTAACAGTCTGAAGAAAGATCTCTTTTCTCTCACCCTTCCCTTCTTCTCAGTACTAATTCAAGCTCTTTAATCTCCACAAGTCTATTAATTTTTGACCAAACTCATTTGAGTCTATCAACTTCAAGTGAGACAATTACGCTGGGAGTTTTTAACGAATAAACTATCATGGCTTTTCCTTTTAAATAAAACATGTTGGGCAGGGCACCCTATAAGTCTGACTGTGTACCGGGGGAGCCTGTCTCTCTCTCTCCTAGGGTGATCTTCACACACACAACCATTAAACCATTTGAACCATCTCTGAATCATGGGAAGTATTGGGAAGTTATTCAGACAATTACTTATTCCGAACAGTACTCATCATTATCATACTTCTGCATGGTCATTACTACAAGATAGAGATTAAGATGTGCAAAAAATCTCAGCAAAAAGATTAGACGACTGAACCTTTGAATTATGGATGCGCGAGAAGACTTATTATTATAATTTTTATGATTAAATCAAAGAAATGTTTGATTGGAACATTACAAGCACGGTCCAAGTGTGAGGTCTGTTTTATCTTAAATTCTAAAACTAGTTTATGAGAATCCCAATTGCATGCACACACACATAAATAATATAATGTGGAGTAGACACACAGACAAGGAGATGTAAATTCGCGACACATACATTCATTCGTGTGTCTTTCTCACTTTTTGATCGAACATGGCCACACCCCTGGGGTATCGTCTGCTCACCTGGATTTCACCACACGTCGAGAAGAACAACCTTTTGTTGTCGTAATTATCATAATTCCATACTTAATTTTACTACACATCTGGTTGAAACATCGTTCGACTGTCTGCGTCTGCAAATAGACGAGAGGTTTCTTGTAGACTTATTGTAAGTGTAGCCTTTTAATTTTGCAGATAATCGTATGACGTAAATTAACTAGTCATTACTACAGCACATTTCATCGGTGTCATAAACGCTAACATTGCAAGTGATACACTTAGAGTTGATGAGACAGGTACATGATATGGAACAGACGGTGTACTATAAATTATACATACTCGTCTAACTCCATTTAAGCTTTCTTGCTTTGATTTAGTTATAAGCGCCTGCGAGAATCACTTTAACATAACCCACCAATTACATATTCCTAACAAATTTCATTCATGTTAAATTGATGACGACTATAAACTATTTTTGTATACGAACAAGTAGACAGACATGTTCCTCTACATCTTTTTTGTGGATTCGTGATTAAGATGCAAATAATGGCCCGCAGATTCATACAACCGCTTGTGATGCACACGGTAATAAAAATCTTCAAATGATGTGTCCATCTCCTCTTATGTCTGTGCTAAAGAATTTATTACTTTCTAGTTCTTTTTTCTCTCAATTAAATCGCAATTTTTCATGCAAAAATTCTTGTAGGAAAACACCTCGATACCTATTACAATACTTTGTCTTGATTTGTATGCAACATGCGCTTTTAACTAATTAACATATGTGCAACTTTGTTACGTACATACGTACGAGACACGAGATGGTCAGCATGCCAAAAATAGATGCAAGATGAAAATGAGAATTATAAGATTATCCACTCGGCTGCATTAGGGATTAATGCTTTCAAAAATTTTTTCTGCTTATAACGCGTAAAAATGTCTTATGGAGAAAGAATTTTTATGTCGTGAGTATTTAAACATTTCAAACTTTCCTTATATGATTTTTATGCACTTGTACGTAATATGAACCTGAAATGTGTTTTCAGTATGGGCTAGGCCAGGCAAATATTTTACAAATCATCTTTGCCAGTACTACCATATAGTCACAGTCTCATTAGACTTTTTAATTCCTTCAATGTCAAAATGTATGTCGTACTGTCTAATAATTAGCTTATAGTACTTAATACATAGACAACCCAACTAATAAAAACTGATGTTAACTCATTGTAATTCCGGGGTAATGTGACTCAGCTTATCAATCAATTTGTTTGTTCATAACATTCACTTCCACTTGCGTCAATTAAATCGTGTATTATTGGCATATTCTATCTACAATTGTTAGCCTCTGAGGGAAATTGATTGAATCATAATAATATGTTTTATCTAATCAATGTCGATATGAAATCGGAAAGATATGCGCACATCCCCGGAGAATTATCATCACTGACGACGTCAGTTCTATTTTGCAGCGAATCAAACAGGGTGATGAGACTGAGGAATTTATCGCATCCAAATATTTTGCTCGTGAGTCTCATTCCATCAAATAGATAAAAAACATGGGAGGTTTGATTTCGAATTTTCGAACGAAAGAAACTGACGAGGACGAGAAGATAAAGAATTTCGAACAGACATATGAAGACAATGCTTACGGATTTGCGTTTGCTGGTATGTTCATTTTCACGACAAGATACATAAAATCAAACATTAGTGTATCTACAAGTACATTTTTCTTTAGATGAGGAGTTGAAGAAAGTAAAATGGTGGCAGTATCTCGTGTACGATATGCGCTTTCGGATTGGATACGCTTTACTAATTGGAATTATATTGGGAATAATTGTTCCAGTGATCATTTATGTCTCCTGGTTCAATAGTGAAGACTCTTCAATATACGGGAGTTGTATGATTAAGGAAGAGGCTAGGTGAGAATATAATGCGTTACTAGCTTTAGTTTCAGTGAAAGTAAAGATACTAGAGTAAACTTCAAGTCCCTTTTCTTAGATTCCAATGTCTTGTAAACGGAGCAGAACCAGCAACTAGAAAGGATTGTATTGACGCTCTATGTTGTTGGAATTCAACGCAAGGTGTACAATACAATTGTCACTACACATTCCCTTCAGCGTTTCAGTATGAAATTTCCAAAATTCAGGGATCCAACCCAGATCAATCTGATCCTACAGCATCCAGAATTGAGTTATTTGCAGTTGCTAAACATCCAGAAAGAATGAATAACCTGCGTCTATGGATGGACTGGCCGAACGAGGAGCACCTCAGTGTTCAGATATTCAATCCGGATGATTACCCTGAAAGGAATTCGTCCATTTCCAATGGAGTCATTAGGGAGTACTCAGGAACCCTACAGGAATCCTCGAAGGGCAGTCTGACTCTAAACTATGGCCAAGAAACTGGTTACTTGTTCTTTAGAATAGGCAGAAATGATTCTTCACAAGAAACTCTCATCGACACTCGACTAGGACCCTTAAATTCTGGAAAAAACTTTATTTCCTTCACCACAACCCTTCCCACTCCATTCTTCTATGGACTGAAAGGTTCTTATATGCACAACTTACCTGCAAAAGCTAGACTATTTTTACACACCTTTTAACGAGAGGATTGACGTGTAATTAGGTGGCGAAGGAATCGACTCCAAAGGGAGTGTCACGTACGGAGTTGTCAATGGCTTTGAGAATGCTGAAGTTCCATTTTACATGTCTCTGGAGGAATCGGGTTCGTGGCATGGAGTTCTTTTGGACACTAAGCTGCCTTTTGTGACTCAAGTTGTCCAAGCTCCAGCGATCATGTTCCACGTTCAAGGGCCTGCTGCAGACATCAACCTCCACGTCTTCCCAGGACCAACTCCTGAGGATGTCTTCAGGCAGTTTCATGCTTATGTAAGAGTCCTCCTAAGCAACTCTGGCCTCTGACCTTTCAGATGATCAACTTCTCATGATTTTATAGTTATCGGAAAAGCCAATTTCCAATTTCCCCTACATTCCTCCTTACTGGGGACTTGGACTTCACTTGTGTCGAAAATCCGACAATGCTTCAGTAATTCTGAAGCACTTGGAGGAACTAAATGAGTTGCATTCTGAAGGTGGAAGTAATAGACAGTCTAGCACAATCATTTATGACTCGGATTGCATTGATGAAGACCTGAGGTCTCCCTTCGGAATTAATACCGAGAAGTTCCCAGAATCCTCAGCTGATGAAATTGAAGAAATTTTAAACTTCTTGCAATACAACGTAACGAAAAAAATTCTGTTGACACAAAAGCTCGCTATGCCTTGGAATGCTTCGGAATGGGACGTAGACTCACCCATGCTGAAAATGCTTGTGCAGAACAAAACTGATCCGGAAAACCCAAGCCCGTTTGTAGGTTACGTGGATGGAAAAAGTGTAGTTTACCCTAATGTATTTCACCCAGAAATTTTCACAAATCTCAGTACTTGGGAAATTGATTTTGAAAGCATTCCATTCGACGGAATAGTTTTCACAGATAATTTTCCTAAGAATGAAAAAGCTCGGGAAAGTTGTGGACGCTACAACTCGTTTCTGGATAGATTTTTGTTCAACGGAACAACGAATACGGATCCTTATCGAAACCTAACTTGGGGATCAGTGTGCCCTGACATGGTTCATACTGTGTACGATGAGGCGAGTAAAAATAACACCGACATTTCGCATTTAGAGGTTCACAATGTGTATGGACAAGAAGCAGTGAAGAAGTTTCTTGAGCTAGTTATAGCAGAGAAAAATCAGACTAAACATTTGGTCATCTCGAGCTCGTCGATGTGGACTGAAGGTCTCCTTTACGGAGGTCGGAATGGAATGGAAGTCACATTTTCTTGGGTTGGACTTCGAGAAAGTTTGGCTCATTATTTGCAGAACTTCATCACATCTCCATTCTCAGGAACACCGATTTGCGGTTCCTTCCTTCTGAACGACACTCATGTATTTGACGCTGAATTGTGCCTCAGATGGTATCAAGTGGGACTTTTACTTCCCTTTGCTTACCACTCTTACGGGTAAATAGACTTCTAGTAGTTCTAGTTATGCATTTGTCATTTTGGTGCAACTAAGATTGATTACATCTGTTTATAAATTACAGTCATGCTAACTCATCCAGAGGACCTTTAGACTTTCCTGATGGATACCAGAGATATCTGAATGAAGCTGTTCGTCAACGATACACATATGCTCCGTACTACTATACAATAGTCTTGACCTACGAAGCAACACTTGTTCCACCAGTCACACCTATGTCCTTCCTTATCAAAAATTCCCCTACGTTGTCTTTCAATCAGAGAAGAACGTTGTTTAACCTTGTGGATCAATTCATGATTGGTGACGGTTTACTTGCTGCTCCTATCGTGAAACCTAGTAAGATGATCAATCCGAACAATAAAGCTTTATCTAACTGTGAAGTCAATTTCGATGCAATTATTTTTTTAAGGCTTGAACAGGGAGACGTACTTTCCTCCAGGAATCTGGTACGATGTTGATGGATTCGTTGCATGGGACGATACAGTTAATGGAGGCAATAAAACTGTAACTGGACATATTCATCAAACTCCGTTGTTTGTCCGGGGAGGTCATATCATACCAACGATTGTACGTGGTAGCAGTTTCACTTTAATAGTATAAAATTATCAAAAAATCACATTTGAGTTTACTATTTTCAGCAAAATCCGCAAGGAAATTCGATTTTAGAATCCAAGGAGGGAAGCAACAATTTCACGCTTTTGGTAGCGCTCATCTCTAACGATGGATCACACGGGAAGTTGTACAACGATAACGAACTTGGTCCACCAGACAAATTCTCCTTTGAGGCAACTAACAATGGATTAGATAATCAAAATATTTCTGTTACGATTACAATCAGACTCGATAATACGCCTAATTGCGATACAAACTCTACAACTACAATAAATCATTTAAAGCTGTTAGGATTCCCTTCTACCTACAGGAATGTCACAGTTCCAGACTATCCAGGTGCAGAGTTTTTTCTTGGTGATGATGTCAATACACTAAGAGTAGACGGGTTAAATTTAAATTGGTGTGATATTGAAGACGAAAACGTAATCGTAATATCAGCGACTAAATGACACTAAAAATCTTCTAAATTAAGCCCAATACAAAATGAAAGAAAATAAAAGTAAATAAAGTTTTGTTACATCATACGCAAGGTACATGTTTATTGAAATTAAACGACAGTAACATATTGATTACAAATTATTACAAATGTCTTATATAATTATTTATGAGATAACAAGAAATATTCCAAGAATTGGAGATTGGTGCACTAAGTCTAACCATTCAGAATAAAAGAACAAGTTCCAGCTCATTTCGTCCTAACAGAATACAAAACTAACAACTACAACTACGAAAAATCGTTTCATAAAATAAATGCATTTAAATGAGAAACATTGTGGCTTTAACCTGCAATAAAATGCCTACTATTTGAAGAGAAGATAAAAATTTGAAAATGGTTGTCGAGCAGTGCAATATATCAACTAAGACTAAGTTTTAACTTAGCTATTAGAATTCTCCGCTAACATTTTTCTAATCAAATTGTCAGCATTTTTGTAGAAGGGTTGCACAAAATGATTTACGGATTCCCAAGAAAACAAATTTGGATTTGAAACATAAATGTACCCAATGCTACCAATGCACGAGGCAGCTGCAACTCCCGGAACTAATCGCTTCAGAAGATTGCGTTTACGTGTAGCAGAAGTAACTTCATTCGAATTATTATTTTGCGAGCTGCTGGACCTTTGAGATGAAACTTGAGCTTCTGTCTGAGATAGTCTGCCATTTTTAGTGTTATTTCTGGTATTTAGAGCACTTCTTGTCGCCAACGTATTCTGAGTTGTATTGATCCTTAGTCTTCCTGCCCGTGGTAAGTTGTCCTTCAAAACAAAACATATTTAATACTATTACAAAGATTATAATGTATTAATACAAGCGTTTTCTGCAATTACTGCTTATTCGCTCTAAATTATCCTAAACTTTTTTGCCCAATTGATTGATTCAATCATAGTCACCATGAATTTTGCCAGTATAACAAGTTCTCAGTCCAAAGCATTGAGACTGACAGCAAGTTTTCACCTGCAGCTTTGATTTAAGAAGTTCTTATAACGTAAATAAACAAGTTTTAAAATCAATTTCAGTATTGAAGAGTAGTACCTCGGACGAGCTGAAAACCGCTTACTGCTTCGGACACCACCGGATCGACGTGCGTCCTGGTATCTTTCCGTTTGCTTTCGCTGGGTCCGAAGTTCGTGATCGGTTGTCTCCTTCATCTTGATTATTCAAGACATAATAGCGTTGTAGTATAAATACATCACGAAATCACGATTAGTGTTCATCTTTACCTGACTTCGTCACGAAATATGCACACACAAAACTAAACACATCTCAAATCATAGTCCCTTTTTCAGAAAGAATTAAGCTGCCAGCTGCAGGTGAAACACAATGCCAAAGAAAAGAACTACCTTCATTTTTTGTGATTTCCTATTTTACGAAAAAGTATACACTAAGGGGTTAATGATTTTACTTTAACAAGACGTAGTTACAATGGTAAGGATGAACACTGAACTTCAGAAAAAGTCTTGACCTCTCATAAAGTCAACGTACTTATATTCTCGTTCTTATTTCATTTTCCATATTCACAGCCACTTTTAACTAAACAGATTCCCATTAAACTAAGCTTTCTATTCCAAGATCCTAACTGCCAAATGCCAAATGCCCCCGACGAAGCCAAGTCGCTTAACTAAATAAAACTCAACTTACGCCTTCAACTTTCTTCATGAACGCTTTCACGAGTTCAGGGCAAGTCAAATTAGTCTCCGGTTCCCAGGTCGATTCCTTTATCGAATACCCCTTCCATTTCACTTCAAACTCTCTCGGTTTATTCTTGTGGTACCTGACGTCCAGAATCCTGTCAACCTGCAGACAAGTCACACAAATTAATTATTACACATTCATTCACTCATCAAATCATAGCTATTCTGACTATACTCTCAAATTAAGTGTCCACCTTACTTCATACTCTGTCTCCGAGTCTCCTTCATCCTCCTCCGACTCGTCGGTTTTCTTCGTCACTGGTTTCTTGGGAGCAGGGCCCTTCTTCTTGCCCTTCGCAGGGCCTTTTCCTTTTTTAGCAGGTGCCTTCTTCGATTTAGAAGCAGAGGGTCTTCCTCTCTTTGCCTTGGGTTCATCCTCCTCTTCCTCGGATCCTTCATTATCGCTCTTACCCGCTCCGTTTTGGTCCTTCTCACCGGCGTCAGCTTCGCTATCTTCCGCTCGATCATTCTCCTCTACTTCGACGTCTTCTTCTTCCTCCTCCTTCTCAACCTTCTTGACAGGTTTCTTCTCAGCCTTCTTTGCCCCACGACGTCCCTTTGATGCTTTGGCCATCTTTACCCTTCCCAATAGCAAACAAAACTTAGCACACTTACGAATTCACGGCACACTTAACGAGCGGCAAAATAATGACCTTTCGACCTTGCTTACCGAAATTCTTTGCAACGCTCCACCAACTGTCGAAGAAACCGGTGATTTTGGTGGATTTTAGAATCGCAGGTGGCAGTGTACACTTGCAGAAGGCTTGAGGTGAACTGTGACTGTGAGTGAACTCGTGTGTCGTTGATGCGACGCGTAATGAAGAAAATGGTAGTGGGCGGTGAGCCGTGAAGTTTATCCGATGCTGTGACAGTGAAGACCGGAATGGAGGGAACTGCGACCTTCTTGGCGTCAGTGCTCGAGCCCAATAACCAAAATATTACCACTGAAGATGCTCTCCGCTCCTATTGGAGGAAAAGCCACATGTGCACGAAAACCCGCCAAATTCAAATATCATAATATTTTCATCGCAGCACATGACTGAAAAACAAGTTTGACAGGGAGAGGCTCCCAGTTTCTAATTTTGTGACTGAAGTGATAGTATTTTTATTTGCTTAATTTTGGGGGATTGTTTAGTATTTCAAACGGGATTTTTCCACAGGGGAGAATGTCGATAGTTCAGAAATCGGATAATGAGTCGTACATCTACGGAGTTGACTACCAGGGACGTGTGTGGTTCGTTAATTCGGGGGCAAGAAATACGCGATTATGTTGGGGGCAGTTGGCAAACACTTCGAAGATTAGTTTAAAGGTAATTACTGTTTAGTAAAAGGTTTTAACAAAAATAAGGCTTAACTGTTACTTTTGATTTTGTGTATAGAGAGTTGTGTCGTGTAATAACATCTTGTGGGGAATAAGTTCAGACCACCAGATTCATGTGTACGTGCCAAGAAGGGACATTCCTGTCCGGATTAGAGAGGAAATTTACGAAAATCAGGTAAGATTGTTTGTTTTACAGACACTGGATAGAAGTTTGGTTAAGTTATGTATCCAAATTTTTCATTTTTTTAAGAGATGGAATCCAGTTGAAGGGTTTTGTGACTCACTCTTACCAACTGATCGGCCGAAGTTTTCTAATGAAGAAGGGACACAAGAAAGGAGTCCTAAAATGAAACTTCCGTGCGACTCTTGGGGTTGGGAGGGGGACTGGCAGATTGAAAATACTTTTGACAACGAACTTGTGGCTGATGTAAATTGAGAAAATCATGAGATTTCCCTTCTCTTGCTATTTTATGATTTATATTTTTTATGCTCAGGGTTGGACATATGCCATTGATTTTCCTGCGACTTATCAGCCTACGAAAGCATGGAAGTCTTGTGTTCGGAGGAGAAAGTTGTTCAGGTATAGAAGATACGTTGGAACGAATCAGTGGAATCGGATAGAGCCGCTGCAGGCAGACCATACTGCTGTAAGCATAAAACAAACCCAGTTGAGACTGCTGAATAGAGTTTGCATTGGATTATAATAATAGTCTGAATAGTTAATCACTTACGATATTTAGGAACCTTTCATTGACGTCGCTGTTGGAGCCCACATTGCTGGTGGAGAGCAACTATATTGTTTGTGGACAATATCAGTGCTTGGAAATGTAAGAAAAAGTGCAACATCTTTTTTTTGCTAATAGTGAAACATCTTTATTACTTTGTTAATTTAAATCAGGTATATTTCCGAAGTAATGTTAAGTCGACGAATCCTGAGGGTTCGAAGTGGGAAGCAGTTCAGATCAAAAGTGGCTATGAAGCCTGTCAAATAACTCTTGCTAAATGTGGTGTCCCTTTTGTTGTCACATGGAGTGGATCCTTTCTATTTCGAAGTGGGATCTCCCCGGTGGCGTTAACAGGTAATTCCTATTTTGTGATGACATGACGAAATCTGTGCATAGAAATTTAAATAATAATAAAAAAATAGGACTTAACTGGATGGAAGGGAAGGGGCCTCCTGGAGGACTAATGCAACTGTCTGCTGGGGTCAATTCTTTATGGGGTATTACAAGAGACAAAAAGTGCTGGGCTTTAAAAGGGAATTTAACTGAACTTCTCTTGGAAAATGAGCCTGTTTTTGAGTGGATTGAGATACCTGGTCGTATGAAATCTATTTCTGTTGGCAAAACAGATAATGTACGTATTTTTTTGTTGGTTCCTTAATGTTGGTTGGTGTTTATTCGTCAGTCGTTTGTTGTATTTTAACTCATCTGAATGATTACTTTCCAGGTTGTTTTGGCTCTCGCAGAAGATGAATTAGAAACTCTCTATTTTCGGTTCGGGATATCTGGTGAACAAAAGACAGGACAGGGATGGAAAGAAGCTTTGCCAGATGTGGAATATGACAGTTCTGATAATGTTTCTGTCAAATCTCTGACACCATCATTGGACACAACAGACGGGAGTGGTGGCTCTGGCTCCGGAGACACCTCTCTTAATATTGAAAATCCCAATTCCGCACAGTTTCCGATGTGTGGCCCTGGTTTTCAACAGTCCGGACAGTTTCCTTCAGGATTTTCTTGGGTGGATGGGGCTTGTGCTTCTTGTATTCGGTAAAAAGTATAAGTGTATTTATTTTCCGTCCATGAAATTAACCCGTAACTGAATTTAGCAGAGTTGAAACCGACTCCGATCTCGAAGTGGGACCGTGGAGAGAAGAAATTTTACAGAATTTACAAAAATTGAAAGTTGGCGAAGGGGAGTTTGATTATCCAAGTGCAATTGAAAATTCATCAGCTTCGTGGAGCAAAACTGTTCCAGCTCACATACGACGGGTCTCTAGAAAATCTGGCTGGATTAGGGGATTTTTGGAAATCTCCAACAATAACAAATTGATGTTTCAAGACGTGAGTGCTCCTTTTTTCGTTTACCACGGCTCGTCATAAATTTTACAGATAATATTGCTCTCATCACAGTCCCGAGGAAGGCAATCGTGGGCGTGTCCTCTCGATGATGTTCTTAGTTGCTTTGAGGGGATAGGAGGTGCCTCCTATTTAACTCTTCGAATCCGACAATCAGTAGACCTAGGAGATGCCGAGTACATTTCTTTCAAGTTCATGTAATTTTTTCTTCGTTCATGTGTTAAGTACCAATACCAATAGAGCGGTGATATATTACACAGTGATTATTTTATTGACATCTTATAGACATGAGAAAGATGCTGAAGAGTGGAAGAATGTTATCAATGACCTTTCAGTGAAGAAACTAGACGATATGGCACTTGCCAATGTTTGGCTTACAACACAAGCTGGAGAAGTACATCGAGCAGGGACGATTAAAATGCTCGGTATTAAATGATTTATACTTTGTATCTACTATTTCGAAATCGATTAACAATTACACCTCACGGTTAAACTCGTTTACTTCTGCAGACATACCAACAGACGCTGACATCATTGAAATGGAACCCAGTAGTGGAGTGAAGATGCATTGTCCCTTAAACAAGGGATTTCAAGTCGGCAGTGTTATCCAAGTGGATATTTCCATACCTAAAGGAGCGGACCGGTTTATTTTTGATTTAAAGGGACAAAACGAAGTAACTGCTTTGCACTTCAATCCTCGCATAGCTGACGGCATCGTAGTTCGAAATAGCTGTACAAATGGGGAATGGGGCACTGAAGAGAGAGATGGTGCATGCTCGTTTAGAGATGGACATGAATATACGATGTTTCTCCAATGTACCGAGACACACATTATGACAACTATTGTGGAAAATAAGCGTAAAACCACTTACAGTTACGCACACAGAGTTCCAATCCGAACTATTTCTCATCTTTTCATCATTGGCGATGTTACAGTGAAGAAACTCAGGTAATAAATGTTTCGAATTAAACATTCTTAAATGCTTCATTGACAGTCAGTGTAAAAAAATATAATTTGTCTTGCGTGCTTGTATATTAGCTATGAGCCCAAGATAAGTGACGAAAACTTTCAGTTGGAATTTGTAACGTCCCCGGTACCTGGACATTTTTGGAAAGTTGCTACTGCGTCAAACGGGTCGGTGTGGGCTATTGGATATGATTATAACGTGTGGTGCTTGACAATTCCTTCAAAAAATCAGAAAATAGAAAGTATGTTGTCAGAAAACTGTAAAAATTGATGTGCAGGTTTTTAATTTCTTTCTGAACTAAGGTCAATATTATGGAGCTGTGCAAGACGAACGGGTGTTTTATATTTATGAAAACCAACGATGGAATCCTGTAAATGGATTTGGAGCTCATGGACTACCTACAGATCGGCATAATTGGACTGACGAAACTGGCAGGATCAGACTGGAAAAGGATGATATTCGTTTGCCCTCTGCAAAATGGTCTTGGGTATGGTTAATTCTGTTTGATTTTTTCTGATGGTCATGAACGAACTTAACTGAACAATTAGTTATTATTCCTTGATTATCTGATTAGTTGAAAGATTGGGAAGTAGATTATGACGTGAAAGGAGGCGTGGACGATTCTGGATGGCAGTATGCTATAGATTTCCCCGCTACCTATCATCAGAACAAACGATTGAACGATTTTGTGAGGCGTCGACGGTGGAAGAGAGTCTCTAAATTTTTAAGCAATGGTCCTTGGAGGCAAATCCC
>JAQGBV010000186.1:0-39347 GCA_034698685.1 Isotomurus pseudopalustris
ATCGTTTTCTGCTTCAGATGAAGCTGATTTTGTGTTGGAGCCATGATCGGGTGATACTAAAAAATGCCCCTGAAAATTACTGATTTTAGCCGTACACCCCCCGAAGTCTAATTGGAACCTTTCTTATTCTCCGTCCCTCTTTTCTGCTGTGTCTCCCTTTCTTTTGTTGAATGTTTAGCAGTTAATTTAAATAAATTATAAAAACTAGTTTTGCGAAAGAGGAAAAGAAAGCAAGCCACAGCTTCAGAACCCCTGGACTAAGCGTATCTATCCAACTATATTACTCACGACAGCGGGTTTCGCATTCTTAAGGATGCAGGACTTCACCATCATATTGGGAAAACAAAAACAAACACATATTCGCTATGATAAAGCAGCTAGGAATTCGTGTCTGTTTCTTACGTTAAGTGCCGCAGAATTTCATTAGCCAGAGCTACTGGTTATACTCAAGAACGTGTTAGACCATGAAATAATCAATGTAGAAGATGCGGCATTGCTGTCTTAAGAATGCAAAGCTGATTTGATTCGGAGAGTTCCAGTAATTTGTTCAAGATACTTCGACTTCAGGCTCAGGACCGCTTTCAATACCTTATTCAAACCAGCCCAAGGAATATTTGGAGCTAACGGATTGCTAACTTTTTGTATTAGAATTGAATTTCAGCACCAAGGTTCAAACATAAACGAAATATGACAAGCTCATCGATGGGAATTGATTAAAACCTTATGTGTTTTAACTAGGATCACATGCTACTGTGGCTTGAAGGTGTTCCACAACTACAAGAAAACAATGACGAGTGTATTTAATTCATCGATGGGTTAATATCCTGCGAAGCAGACATTCCTGGAGCTATTAATTAGCAGCATCGCCATACAAAATCTTGTCAAAGAAAAACAAACACTGGAATAATTTGCAGATTTAACATCCCTTATCCTCCAATGCGAAACACTCAGGTGATGACTCCACTGGCTATGGAATTTCCGGCTGCAAGGCGTAGAAAAGGTTGTTAAATTATCGCTAAAATCAAGCTTTATGCGAAAGAAAATAGAAAATCACTAACTGTCATTTCGTTTCAAAGTTTTCTGGATATCTTTGACCTCACAGTAAAGGAATATTTAGACTCTATTCGCTGTACTATTAAGCGCCCAACAGTCTTTCTGAAAAGGAGGGTTAAAAGTGTCTTTACAAACGCATGTATCCCAAGTTTACCTAAGGTCTGCCATAGTAACATGGACGTTCAACTAATTATGGATCCATTTGCTGTTGCACGATATGGTGCTTCCTACATGACGAAATCCACTGGAGGGATCTGGAAGTTTATGAAAGAGATCGCTGAACAAATTAAGCTAGGAAATTACTCGGTACTATATAACAGAATTAAACTAGAGCAGAAAAAAGCAACAGTATCTGTATGATCAATTTGTTTTAGTTAAAAGAAAAGATGCGGAAAATGGCTACTCAATTCCTAAATTGTGTTGAGATTTCTGCTCCTCAAGCTGCCTATGGGGTTCTTGGTATTCCACTAACGAAAAGCAGCCGCGGCTGCATCTTCATTAACACAGGACCAGCTCACGAACGTCTCAAATGTCTGAAGTTGAACGTGGAGCTTCAGAAGCTAAATCCAGACTCAATCGATGTTACTAGTACGGAAATACTCGCTCATTACGTTAATCTTCCGGATGAGCTTGAATCTACATCTTCAGCTGAAATTGCGGCAAAATATTCATTCAACTCAAAGAATAAATGGACGAAGATAGAAGATATTGGAGAAAGCTTGCCGGAGGTTGAGGATGTTTTTTAGGAGAAAAAACCTTTGAGCTGAAGAATAAACTCGGGTTGTTTCAATTTCCCAAGATTATTCGATTTCGAAGATATGGGGAAAAAGAAGAGAGTCGGGAAAGAAGAATATAATCGGGAACGCCTTATGCTGTACTTACCTTGCAGAAACGAACAAGAAGACCTTGTTGACATAAATCACGAAGAAAGGTTCAAGCAAAACTGCAAGCAATCATGCAAATTCAAAACCAGTACAATTGTCTGGAAACTCAAAGTTTTGAACGACCGGAGTTTGTAGATGAAGATGATCTACACGTTGTTGTAGAAAAAGATTTCGAAATTTTCTACGACGTTACGGGCCAGGCAGACATTTTAAACAAAAAAAATGAGGAGCAAAGTCAGGATTAAATGCCGGAAGAGTTCCTGTTCCGAAGTTGATATCTGATCACGAGTACGAGCAGTTAGTGAAGACTTTGAATCAAAAACATAAGATATATTTGTGCCACCCTGTAGAAAGCTTGGACACATGGATTCGGAGTTCGTGTACGGTGGAGCTGGTAATAATATACTAGATCAAGTGTCAAATTGAATTTATTAATTATAGCTGCATTTGTATCTGTATTTGATTCAAATAGATGGGCAGTCGAAAATGATTCAAGCTATTGTTCGAAGTGCTGTGCGCTTACTAAATAAGAAATTCAATAAATGCGGGACTGATTTATCTTTGTGCAAAGTGCTCGTTGGAGCTCCAATCTAAATGGCTGTGTAGTGTATGTGTGTGAGACAGAGTGAGATTTCCCGGCGTCAACGTCATGTGTGTAAGTTATGCTGATGTGTGCTGCAGACCGTGTGTTCATCGCCTTCCCTCACCGCATCCTTCTACTTTAATTAATTGTAACTAAATTGGCCTCCGTAATAAAGTCTCCTGTTAGTTGTATTAATTGTTGTGTGTGTCAAGTGTCCAGTCATTCGTGTCACCTCACTCACAAACACAACAGGCTGCTTTCAGCATCAAAGTCTCAACACTGCACTGCATTCCCTGTTCATGCTTCCACTTACCCAATTTCGCGAAAGCCTTCCAACGCTAAGCATGATAAGCGTAATACCCTTTTGATATATTAATATATTTTGATTTGAATAATTAATGATCCAATAGAATTGGAAATGATTGTGTGAAAGAAAGGGAATTAGCAATTGACATTAAGACAAATGCTGATGACTATATTTTGCAATGACATCGTGTGTGAACCTTGTTAATTCAAAAGCTTATCGGAGGAATTGTACTCATGACCGAGCTGCAAGCAAAATAAGAGTGAATGTAAGATTTGTGTCTGATATGCTTTCAATAATGTGTAAGACCATTGAGCCGAAAGCCGTCAACGTTAGGTTTGTGACAGTATATCTTGCTGACTTGCAAACTTTGCATCCCGGGGAATGGTTATCAGATGCCGTAAGTAAATTAATCGTAAGTTGTAGGCTTCCAAAGCTATGGCGAAAAGATATATAATCTCGGATCGTTCACGGATATTTGGAGCCATTAATGTGAGCACCTTCAAACAGATCTCTCCACAAATTTGGAGCATTCTTTCACAATTACTTGTAACCATTTAGTTTACTATAAGCTTCCTAATTTAGACAAAATGGAAGTTAGAAAAGACGTACTATCCTTTTCCGCGTGCATAGCAAACCACTGGCGTGTTGTAGTTGCAGAAAAAGAATTCAAAAGCATCTGATGCTTGAACTTGCTAACTAGAGAATCGCATGACGAACTAGAACAGGTACACTTAACATAATAATAATAATAATAATTTATTGATCAAGAAATCTCCGAGCATGAGTAGTTACATCTTGATGTGAAGTCAGACAATCGTGATTCGACTTATAGATACTCATAATATACAGTAGGTGTTTGTTAAGTGGTATATATCGTTGCGTCAACAGAGTAATAGATGCAGATAGTTTTACAGTATGTGATTAAAGATTAATAGTCATCATAACTATTTAAACAAAATTATAAAAATCAGTTAGACATGCAATTAAGAAATAAAGTCAGTAATAATAATATATTATTCATTTCCAATTTCATCGTAATAAAAAAAATCCATCAAATCCAGTCCTGAGGAGGGACTTCATTTCGGCTTTGAAAGAGTTAAAAGAGGATATTGATTTCAACTTACAAGGTAGTTCATTCCACAAGGAAGTAGCAGCAAAAGAAAAGGAACGCATGCCATAAGAATTTATACGTTCGTTAGGAATGAATATATTATAAGAAGTACGCGTTCCAAAACATTCGGGGCCGAATGCAGGCTCAAGCATGTCACTAAAATAAGGAATACATTTGAGGTGATACATTTTATAAATCAGGCTAAGCGCAAAGTATTTGTAGCAGTCAGCTGGTAAGAACCATTTAAGAGCTCGTAAAGGGGTTGGAAGACCTTTAAAATGAAATTAAAGGTACTATTCAAGAAGACATCACGAATGAAATCCCAAGACTACAGCATCATAATTCTAAGTGCACGGACATGCACTTAGTGGGATGCTTTCTTCACTACACTACTAGCTACACTAAGTGGAAATCTGCAATTCCGTCCTGTCAGACATTCAGATGGAAAAATGACAGTTAAATTTTTCTTTAAAAGGGCAAACCTGGGAATATTCCTATCAGGCGGTATCTCTATGTCAATTGGAAGTGAATTACTTCCATACATGATAGCAGGACTAAAAAAGCTCAAAATCAAATTCAAATCATTGAAAGGG
This sequence comes from Isotomurus pseudopalustris, assembly GCA_034698685.1. Classification (NCBI taxonomy): domain Eukaryota; kingdom Metazoa; phylum Arthropoda; class Collembola; order Entomobryomorpha; family Isotomidae; genus Isotomurus; species Isotomurus pseudopalustris. Next base: position 4,532 of record JAQGBV010000186.1, read on the forward strand.
GAAAGCTTGGTCTACATTTCCATGGACTTTAAAGTACCAAATCGCGACATTATGCAATATGCTTTGTATCAGTTTTCTTTGTTCCGTAAACTCATTAAAGTTCATTAGCTCGACTCATACTTATTCCCACAAAAAGCATCAGATGAAAGTCACCGTTTTCTGTAAAACCTTCCCACAGCCCCCTTTTACAACCCTTTGAAAGTGAGTAAAACCCCAAGAGACACTTTAGCACTGTGTCATTTCTGCTCCAGTGGTCATGGTGTTATTATCTCCAACTTGTACTATATTCATTAATACTGTAAAACTTTACCTCATTTAACATTACTCAAGTAGGGTCCTCACTACGTTGGAAAATAATGTTCAAGTGTTAACGCAGCAATTACGGGAAGAACAATACTTCAATTCCAATTTGTGGAGTCTTCATCGTAATTGATGGGGTTTTCTCCGGGCCACAAGTAAATTTTTCCAGTACCATGGAGAATCCTCGATCCACCATGGTACTGGAATTGAAACTGAAATTTTTCCTTAAGCACGGCTGTCCCAATCCCAAAGCCGGCTGATCCTGATAGTTCATTCACCAGCGCCATTTTTCAAAAATATTTTGCATGAGAACAATATTAAACTGACGTGATTAAATTAATTATCTCCAAGCGCATAAACACTTCCCATTACGACAGGAATTAACACATTGCCACTGGCATCTTTTACAATAACGTAACGTACTCACGGCGTTACAAAACAAACCCCACTCAACCTTCTTTACAATAGAGAAGCAATTTTACCCTCAGACAGTAATAAACCTTTTATACCTGAACACATGGACAACTACGACCCAATTGCCACTCGTACTAGACACAAAACTGCCCTTGAAAGTTTAAAGTAAACAATATGCAGTATCAAGCTAAATGTAAAGCCCAGTTTTTCAAATCTAGACCTGATACTCGTTTTTACTATGGCGACAGGATTTTACTCGCTAATTTGCGTACCTACCCAAATCGCGTAAGAAAGTGGACAGAGAAGTGGTACGGTCCATTTCTTGTGTTCTTCCAAACTGGCCCAATAAAATATAATAATAATATTTCTTTATTGTCGAAGGGAACAGTTTGGGATGACTCGTTTACAACCAAATCCATTTACAGTACAGAGTTTGAGTGAAGAATATGATTAAATTAATGAGAGTTTACAGAGTTCAGTTTCATTTTTTAATTATAAACTGTTGTAACAAGAATTTAAATTATGCAAAGTCACCGTTTTTCAATTCAGCAGGTAATGAGTTCCAGAAAAGTGTAGCCCTATACTTAACACATGATTTATAAAAATTAGTTTTATGGTAACGTACAATTAGTAAGTTGTTTCGCGATGATCTTTCGGGGTTATTGGGAAATTCTACTATTTCGAAGAAGCTTGGGAATGGATTCATTGTGCTTCAAGAACCAAAACACCAAAAATAGTTATATAATACTCCGAGAATTCATTTGGGTGTAAAATTGAAAAGTATTCAATTAAGGAGTTTGTGACAAGTTTTCTTGGAAAGGAAATGTTTTTCATAAACCTTAAAAGTAGATTTGGCTAATCGATGAAGGCGGTTGACAAACAACATCTGCAAACAGGTATGCAATATTCATAGCATGATAATATAATTGTTCGAAAGATTTGAGGGATCTTATCCGGAGGTAAAAATCGTTTCAAGCGAAGTAAAAAATAAATTCTCGGGTTAATTTTATTTCTGAGCGAGTTCACATGATGTTCAAAGTTGAGATTTTCATCTAGCCAGATACCTAAATATTCAAATTTTTTGACTCTATTAATCACAAACGAGTCAGTTGTTATACAAGAAATATTTGCAGGTATATTTTTCATGCGAATGTTGAAGAATAAAACAAAAAATAATTTTTTCCAATAAATTTTAATTCCATTTTTGAGACACCAGACATTCAATTGGGTTAGTTTATGTTGAGATCTCTCTATCATTAGCTCAAAACTAGAGTCAGAAATTAAAGGAGCAATATCATCAGCAATTAGCCCTGATAGATCATTGTCATCTTTGATTTCCATACATATATCATTAACAAAGAGGTTAAATAGAACAGGGCCAACAGTGGATCCTTCTGGGACTAAACATAATAGAGGAAATGAGTCAGAGGTCAATGATCCTATTTTAATTTTTACGTGTGGATCATTTAGGTACGAAAATACATTTCTTACAGTCTGACAGTTTTCAAGAGAAAAATTATTCAAGAGCTTTTCAACCAAAAGAGAGTGTGGGACTGTATCAAATGCTTTGACTAGATCTATAAATATCTCAATTGAGTAATTACCACTGTCTTCAGAATCAATTTTTGGGTAATATAAGTTAAAGAATGGAAAGTTGAATGTGATCTACGGAATCCAAATTAAGAAGTATCAAGATAGTTTTGTTGATCACAATCTGTTGTGATTCTTCTACAAATTAACGATTCGAAGACTTTACTAAGAAAAGGAAGAACTGAAATTGCTCGAAATGAATTTGGATCAAGACAATTTTGTCCTGGCTTTAGAACAGGGGTTACAATAGCAGTTTTCCAGTTAGCAGAAATGATTCTTCAGTCAAGCATTAATTGAAAATATCTGAGATAACAGGTGAAAGTATGGAGCGATTTAAAAAAGCCCAGGTGAGCAAGTGATCTTGCTATATTTAAGCTGTTGGTTTATGTCGATTGAAGAGAAGGGAGTTATCGCTGCAGGTAATTCATTAATTCTTTTAAAATTTTGGAGGGCGCGTTTACAATATTATCGTTCATTTGGACTTCTTTTACATAATTCGAAAACTTATTACATCCAGTCAGGGATTTACACGTTTTCTAGAAATGAGGAGAGGATTTCGATTCTTTGAAAAGTGACGGGAAGTATTTCCTCTTTTTTATTCTACATTGAAAACTATCTTGTCCAAGACGTTCGAAGAATCCCTAACCCCAATAAACCACAAAGAATTGTGAGCGTTAGACACATGAAACGATTTTTAAACAACTTATTTTCTTTCAGCGAACGCGAATACGATTATAAGTACATTAAGTTCGCATCTAACAGGCCAACTCACACAAATTTGTAACCATCCGTATCCAACTCCTCCATGTCGTTTGAACCGCGTCCTCATCAGCGACTCCTAAACTCCCACACGCACGCATTGCTAATACATGATTCTTTATACATCAAATATGACTACAAGTTTCACATAAAAGCTTCTTGATATTGTGCCTACCGTTGATGTCAAACCTGTATTAAACATTGGAGTTATTTGTTTGTTTAAAAATTATATTTTGAAAACAGTTTTGCTCACAATATGCTTCCGCACACTGGTTCTCCGAATACTTCCGACACATTACATGATGCAAGATTTTCCTAACTTTTCTTCAGTGCGTGGTTCACTTCAACATGTGTTCCTTCAATTTGAAAAAAAAAAACCTTTTTTGCAGCAGTAAAGTTTGGTTTGTTATTTTTTCAATGGCATGGTCATATCCGTGCAATTCTCGGTCTGGTAATTTCATTGTTCTCGAAGACTTGCAAACCTTGCGTCGATTGGAATATACAAACCATTATAAAGTAGTTGATCTAACAAAACACAACTTAACAAAAATTTGTTGCAACGGGCCGTAAGTTAAATACAAACACTGAAAGGTCTTAGGAAGCTGGAATTATTTATTGCAAATTCTTATCATGGTTCTCCACGTATACGTTTGATGTAATTTAATAGCCAACTTTCTACATAAAATTATCGAATACTTAAAACTGGTCCAAAAAATTTACCATCTTATACATGTGCTGTAGCTTTACCACGGTATTAGTATACTGGCATCATATATTCCAGGTCTACCTTTCAATTAATCACAGCTCTATTACTAATGATGATATATAATTCATATTAATAATTACCTAAGAAAAGATCTGTTTAGTTTTCCAATGTGATGTGCCTAACTTGAAGTATGGCTAATTTTGTAAACTACTAAACGTAGATCAATTAACCACCTCCAAGCTTAGCTGTGGGTTACCATACGACAGCGATTACTCTTACTAACCAAGCCAGGATACTCTTAACAGGATAATAAGAATGATAGTGAATCGTGTTATCCTAGGATGATTTATAGCTGCGTATTTAATTAATCAGTAAATACTTACGAGCCTTCCAAATGAACGTGCGTTTTAATGTTAGTAATTTTGAATCTATTATTATTCATGTCGGAAATTCGAGATAAGCAAGATCAGAACCTTTGTAGTTTGTTAAAGTATATTAGTACCCATAAAGCTGTGGAAGCGTTTCAGGTAAATTTGTTCAACTTGTCAAAGATAAATTTTATCAAAATTTGTATCGAAAGGAGATGGATTTAGTATTGAGAAGAGTAGGAAGTCGTAGACTATTCACCCCAATCCGTATTACAAGGACGCGCTAAGTTGGGCGGCCTACTTTTTTCGAGGTTTCTTCAGGATTAAGTCTAATGCTCTCAGAGTGAGTGGTAGTCATTTCCTTTACTCTTAATGAGTGAAATTAAGTTCTTCATTAAATTTAAAATAAAATAATACTTATCATCATACATACTAACTCATTAAATTTACCTTCCGGCCCACAAGCCCAGTAATGTGTTCCCGGCTTTTGAAAATGTAAAAACTCCTGTATGCTTCTATGAACCTGTAGATGGCCCGAAAAATTTGCATATTTTTTGTCATCACCCTATCACAATGATAACTTCAGATCAAAATTAACATGCAAAACGTTAAGGAAATCTGTGTGTTGAATTGTCGGAGTGTAGTTGTTGCTCTCCTGAGAGATTTATGCTGTGTCAGAAATATCCCCGGAGATTAACGTTGTATTAGAAATATCATGGTAGATATTTGATGTAATTGAATGTATCCTAGTAGAATTATGTTGCAGTGTTTAAGATGTAAATGTCTGGAAAACGTGTTCTTAGTTGCCTAAGATACATTACTGTAAAACTTAAAGTAGGCTGTCAAATCTGCGTCGGAAGAATTATTTGTGGTAATTTTGTAGTTATTTAATATAATTAACGAAGAATCTGTTAAAATCAGGAGCTGTTATTCAAGTGGTCAATAGGGTCAGTAAAAGTGAAAGTTGAGTAAAGCGTGGCGTCGCATCGGAGCAATATCAGCCAATGTGTCGCAGCCAGACTGTTTCAATGTCTGCTGGCGCCAGACAAGCCAAGATTTTTAGACACAAATTCAAGGACATGCTCGCCACTGCCGAGGGAACCTCTCGGACTGTAAAACTCGTATCGACTCAATTGCACTTAAATTGAGGTATTCATGCTCCTCTTAGCAAACAGTCAAATGCAACTACCGGTGCAAATTGAGTTTTAAGGGTGGTGTAGGGGGCCCAGATTTCCAGTTTTTGAGAAATCGCAAGTCCCTTCAGTTACTTGGGTCATCCTGGCAACAGGCCCATTTTGACCCCCTCTATCTCCCTTCAAACTCAATTTGCACCGGTAGTCCAACAGGCAAAGTTTGTTAGGATGACGAGACCTCCAGTTTAAGCTATCGCACGAGTTCATACGAGTTTATCAGTTGGAGATGTTTACTCGTGAGTGCGATCCCCATCCAAAATACTAATATCATAGCAGCCCGGTCAATCACAATTGTCAAACTGCAGGGTTGTAAATCTTCAGCCTTCAACGCCTTCGGAACATCAAGTACAGGGTTGTAAATCCTAACTTCCCTAGCCCAAAGTTACTGAACATCCTGGCGACAAACTGTTACTGTATGGGTGTTTACGGAGAGATCTGCACAAGCATAGCTAACTACTCGCGAATCGCTGGACCTAAACCTGACCTACGCAAAACAGTACGTATGTTATCGGGTAACGATGAGGGAATAAGTAATGATGATTTATATATATTCTAAACTCCGTTTATTCACGTAAGACTGGTTCGAAATCACACGCACAAATATACACAACCTATCTCTCGTAATTTTACACACGAACCTAATTGAGACGTCGGATCGAAAAACAGGACCGATATTCGAAATCGTCCTAGGTTACATAATTTTTACCCGAAGAGGCCGGATAGCCTGCTTCACCACATTTACAAAATTAGTAATAATGAACTCATTATTGCTGAATTCGGAATTTTTGACATCTAAATTTTCCTCCCCTGGTTTGAAAGCTACTGACAAATAGATTTGAGTTTTACCTTTCAGTAAAAAGAAAACTACAGATTTTTTTGGTGTTGTGTTACGAAGCTGATTACTTTAATCTAGTTTTTATATGTGTCAAGTCCTGTTTAAGTATTAATGCATATATTATAGGTCCTGAAATTAAATTTAAGACGTGTAAATGCTCATTCTTTATCTCAAAAATTACCGTGCTACTCGAAATTTGCCAACTTTGCCAATAGAATTTCCACACGTTGTTGAGAAAACCGGTTGAACTTTTGTGTAATCAGAAAATATTCAAGTAGGATTTTAGACATTTTCTAAACATCTTATTATCCAGATATAAGATTCTTTTGAATGTCAATGGCACTTCTCTGGATACAATAGGTAGCTAACACCATATGCTGGGACCGTTTCAAAATCTCTCGCGAGATCTGTATAGTGCCCGTCTTTTGGTGTGATTTTTTTAGTAAATTATCTCAACTCAAGTCAAATTTTAACCGAATAATATGGCTACAGAGCCTGACAGTTGGGATCTCCCTGAAAATGATAGAATTTTAATGCGATTTGTTAATGCGATTTTAATGCGAAAGTTGCTTATCGTGTTTATTTTTGAAACATGGTAATCTTTCTGATGACATACGAGCAAGAGTGTGCCCTAAGGTTCCAATATAAAATAAAAACGAACATGATATAGCTAGTATTAAAGCTGAAAATATGTAGTTAGTTTCGCAACACAAAAACTCATTTGGTATTTTACGGTTATTCTTAACGTATTCGTCCAACTAATTTATCAGTAGCTTGCATAAAAGGGGATAAAAAAGACCAAAATTAGATAAGGCTTCCTCACGGCCTGAAGTACCTGATCTCCACATGGAGATTTAAGTAGGGCCACAGCATAAACCGCATACGAAAATTTCACTGGAGGGAAGCTTATTCTTTCTAGTTGTATGAAATCCTAAATTTGAGTGGGGTTCATTATGTGGCCATACTTAAATCTGTGATTCAAAGTTGACTGTTTTCCCTTATTTTACATGGAATTTGATGCTTTGAAACGTGTGTGGAGGTTACTATGCCACACACAGGTACACAAAGATACACACAACCAAGCCTTAGCCCAGATTATTTTTGGCATCCCAGATAAATCGGCATATGCGTGCTCATTAGCAACAGTGTTCCGAATTGTCATTCCCGACATTTTTAATGGTTAACCCTTACCCACTGCATCTAAAAATATTAACCACTAGTGACACTGACGACAGCAAATATTTAATACGATTTCTATCTAAATACTCTAAATTGTATGTTGATAAACCGATTTTTTATTGAATAGCCGCCTAGAAGAAGGTGCCTTGAAGGCCTCCTGAACCGCAACTGGCTATTTTAACGCAACCGACAAAGTTTTGTAGGCACCTTTTTGTAAGCGACAGTTCAATTATTATTCGGAAGTTTTATATTCTTATGGACTTGAATAGGTGTCACTAAATCGAACTACGCACTTCTAATGCTAAACAATTTCATCAGTATGCTAGTTATTATTTCAAATTAATCGGTAAAACGACTGAAAGCTTCAGTCATTCAGAAAGATTAAAATTGAAAGACAAACTATTTGTGGACATCGAACATGCTACAAACATTGCAGAAGCCAAGACCAGGCATTGGTTTCATTAAAAAGTCTACATAAAACACTAGAGATGAGAAAAGATGATGAAATTCCGAATCCCGCCTGAACGCCCCAACGATTTTCTGAAACAAAAAATTCCCAACCCAGTCCAGCCCACATAAAAAATTTAGCCCAGCCCGACCGTGCCCGCTTCCGCCCGCGGGGTTCCTATATTCACGGTACTACATTTTGTTTTTTGGCTGCTATACTTCCAGCAGCAACGTCGCTGCAGTCATGTCGTTTAAGCGACGTAGTTCCTCTGCCAAGATTATGATTTTATTAATTAAGTCAATAAAGACAAAACAGTAAGTGGGAAACTGTGCATTTTGGTCCCTTTATCCTGGTCTGAAGTCTGTTTAGGGTCTGTGAGTTAGCGTAAAATTGTGATGATATGACGCAAAAAAAGCCCACCCGAGCTGACAAAATTAGCCAAGCCCGACCGTGATCGCACATGCTTTCACAAAAGCCTCAATCGTTCCTAATTCGGCCTGTAAAGTCGCTATATTTTTTGCCCATGAAGGACACGTAACTTTTCCCTGATTGTCACATGCTCAACTGTGTATAGTTTAAAGTAGGTCCGGTTAGGGCCCAGCCACTAGCGATTACTAGCTAGGATTCCTAACGGTCAACTAGAGGGCCCGGCCACTAGTTGACCGTTAGGATATTCAAATATATTGGGCTAGGGAATTTCCGATTGATTACCCGATCATGACAGTGAAGTTGAAGGTGTTGAACGCTACTTTAACAATGTAGTTCAACTTTTACGATTACCCTGACCTCCCGTAACCTTTGTTCAGCTTACATAAAATATTTATATCAAAACTTGGGCAAAGTGCAGTTTATTAACGTCTCAGAGGGTATTAATTGCATTCACAATTTTTTCAATAACAGAAGAGGGTCATGTCATACGACCACCAACCTGCTGAAGAATATCACCCTAAACATGTATATATGTATATTCTAACTAAACGATAGTCAAATCGACAGCAGGGACCTTCCGCGAAATGCCAGGTATAGAGGTATTCACCGAGCCAGGAAGGGCTTAGCCAAGTTTCCCTCGCTGGGGGATTGAACTACTGAGCTTTGGAAATAAGTTTAAAATAACTGAAGAATTAAAGAGCAGTTTTATCAGTAAAAGCAGTAGATTGAATCTTTCTATCGCCAAGTCATAAAGTAAAATTCAATGCAGAATATTGAAGTCAGAAAATGTCAGTTTCTAAGTTTGGATGTTACAATTAGAGGTTGTAGATATTTTCTTTTTACGTCTTTTTGGTTGAAAATTTACGATCCATGTTTTGAATCAACTAACTGATGAAGACACAGTAAATTATTCACGCTTTAAATAAATCCTGGTTGATATGCATAATAATCAGTTCACATTGAGTTGTAAACTAAGAGAAGATTTGATAAAAAAATATTTTGGTTAAAAATGAGAAAAATTAAGACTGTAGAAGCAAAAATAATTTTTAGCGGTACCCCTTTTGTTGGCTTACCTGTGTGTGGGAGTTGTCATGTGGATGTGTGTGTATGTGTGGGTGTGGTTCGCTGTGGTTGTGTGTGGAATCTAGGCCGGGAGTCAACGGTAAAACCCATGGACACTTGTCATTATTACTAATATTAGAGATACAATGAAGTTTTTAATCCGGGCTCTGCGGGTTTAAACTATGTAACCTGGACGATTTCGAATATCAGTCCTGTTTTTCGATCCGACGTCTCAATTATAACGAACACTCTTCCTCTGTCTTCACACTAGCACCAAAAGACGATTAAACACTATTTTACATAAAGGGAAACTGAGCACCGCCAGCAACCAATTAGAAAGCACCAACGACCACCTTCCCCTAGCTGGTCACATCAATTCTATATCCCTCCTATACTTATGTAGTGTATGTGTGTGCGACACAGTGAGCGATATTTCCAGGTGTCATCGTCATGTCTGTCAGCCATGTTGATGTGTGCTGTAGACCTGTGTGTTCCTGTGCCCTCCTTACCTCATCCTTCTATTTAATTAATTGTAACATAATTGGCCTTTTAGTTAGTAGTTTGTTAATTGTTGTGTTGTGTCAAGTGTCCAGTCATTCGTAACCTCACCCACATACACAACAACTTACATACACTAGCCATATACATTCATACTCCTCGCACATTCAGCCATTGAGTAGCATACACCTAGCTGTGGATCCGTTAACTTTATACTCTCAATAGGCCTAATTTTAATTATATAACGTTGCACGATTTTGTGTTTTATTCGATAGTTCTACTCTAGGCACCAATTAACGCTATCTTGGTCTTAAATTAAAGATGGCTGGCACAGAAAATGTCTCTATGAAAATCTAAGAAATTTGTTCACTAGGGACGCTTCCATGAGGATTCAAACACGAATTTCTTATGGGATCCCTTTTCAGATGGGCGATATCTCATTATTTAAGAAGAATTTGGGCAATTCCACACAGTCTAACTTTAGTGCCACCTTATAACTACAACATCAAATCAGACCTCTACCTTATCTGGAACTTCTATGATTATTTGTACAAGTTATGCTATTTAGCCCTGTACCCGTGTAATGGCAAGGGTATTATCCATATACCATAGTACCATATACAGATTACATTACATGGTTGTGATACTTAACATATGTAATTGCTAACAATTCATATAAATATACATAAAAAGCTAATCTTCCTTAGTTTTGTCTTTTTATTCTTCGTGACGTCCCAAAATTCTTCCCCCCGATGAAGACGCTTCATCTTCTTCCACGTTAAGAGTGTATCATAGGCGACAAAATAACATTCGAATCTCCATAAGCATCCAATATTAAAATGGATGGTTTGTAAAATCCTATCCCCTCCTAGCTAATGGCCTTCGGATTTGTTACTTCTAACGCCGTCCTTAATTCGTTACAAGCAACATGGAATTTGGTTCCATGGTCCGAATAAATGTTCTTATAATTGCTGGATAATCCCATAATTGCGATTATTGCTGAGTCTATGCTGAGCAGATTGTGTCCTCTTCGGCAGATCCATGTAGGTCTCCATGATGATGCTGTTCTGTGGCTGTTGGTCAACTGATTGCGTCGCCCAGTTTGGGCGAATATATATATACAATTATTTACCAACGCGTTGGCGAGCCCACGCAGGAAGCTTGTCTGTCTGAACATACGATTCAGCTAGAAATACAACTTGTTTATCGATGAACTCGTCGGAAATCTTCTGACCTGACAAGTCGAGTTCATTTATAATAGCTTGGCTCGATGGAGACTTGTTTATAAGCATGGACTTGGTCCATAGCGTCCATAATTGCAACGCCTTTCATATTGATCAGAAAGAATCGGATTGTGTCCTCGTCATGTTCGTTTTCACCTTGGTAGAAGGATAGATCTTCCGGACAAGGGCAACATCATGGAAAGTCACTATCTATTTGTCATGCTCCCCGATCGCACATTGTAAGAGTAGCCACACTGGATGAATCCATTATACAAGGGAGCATGCCCATGAGCCGTCTTGTTTCATTGGAAATTACCATAAGGTGTTGATCTGACGATGGTTCGTCTTCAAAGAACTTCCGTATTCGGTCTAATATGGGGCACTGGTCAATCTTCAGAGTTATAAGTGAAAGATCTGTGATCTCTGCTACCTTGTAATGGACATGGTGGCGATATTGATTTGCTGGATGTGAAGATAGGATTAGTCGTTCAAAACTGGTGAATGTCGTATTTATTGGATGTCGACTGTATCGTAACCTTGGTCTTGTTAAGAATCAGAGTCGTATGCTGTCAATGAAGCACGAAAGTGTGTCATGTTCATGTTATACGATCCAAACTGCGCAGGAAGCTGACGAGGAATGATGGCAGGTTTCGATTTCTGTTTCAGATATATACTGACGCTGCCCAGAACTACTACTGTCAGCTCTAAAAGGGAGAGAAGTACAATCATCCACTCGTCTGTGCTTGAATGATTTGAATTCGAAGTTACACTACGCGAGACACATGGAATTGTGATGGCCACTCCGGGATCCGAATCCATGATGTTTTCAGACTCGTCTGCAGAACATGCGACGTCGATTGTTGTTGCGATTCTGAGAATTGGGAGTTCCATGTAGTGATAGAGTGTGGTATTTTCGCTCCATTGTACTTTGAAATATGACATTGCTGTCTTATTCAAGCACTCGTTACATTTTCTTGTTATATACTCTGGTGAATGTGCAGCGACAGATAAGATACTGGCTTACATCAGATACACTGTTAATGGAGCCATTTTGGATCACAGTACTTAAATCTTGAATTGGTTTGAACTTTTCGAAGCTTCTCAAAGTATTTACAGATTAGACGATCGTTTCTGCGAAGATTTCTTCCTGAAAAGCGGCTTACGAATGGATTTAGGGTATATCTTTTTGCGGATTGGCTGGCAAAGTATATACAAAACGCTGCACACAAGGAACTGCCGGTCGCTTGAAGCTGGTGCTTGTTAAACGAATATCTTGGATTTTCAGGAATAAAAGCCCGTACTCTCGAGCAGGATCTTGTCTGTACGAGTCGAATGCAGTGAACTTTAGTTTTCCTCGTGTTGTTGGAGTAATAAAGAGAACGTTGTAGTGTTTATAGTTGTAGATGATGTAAACAGAAGGAGCTTGAATGTGTGTCTTGTTCAGGTGTCAGTGAAGAAATACAAGATGATTCTTGAATTCCTTCCTTTTTATTACTACGTCCAGATATTTCTGTAGGTTGTGATTGTTCATCTTTACATAAGCATTGTATCCACGGAGATTGACTTGTCCCGAGGATAAATTCCCAAGACTGTTTCAAATTGAGAAAATACCAGAACAAACAGGTTCGTGGTCAGAGCAGTCTTGAACTTAATCTTAATGGGTTGGTGGTAAGGAATCCATTAGAAGCAGATTGTGTAACAAGGGCTACAGCGAGAAACTCTGGTAGCGCTGAACTTAACATCAGCTCACTCTGGAATTCTGTACTCCCTTGACGTACAAGGAAGTTACGAACTTCGAGATCGAGGATTGGATAGAAGTAGTGTAAAGAATAGCCAGGCATGGGCCCAGCTATTCTTATTGCACATTTCACATGCAGGTCTCCCTGCATGCGTAATGAAGGATGCTTCTTGACCCTAATTTGCTTATCTTAGATAAGCTGGAGATGTCCCAAGCATCTCCAGCAGTCACGCCACACACACGACCTCCTTTCTTGTCGGCAAGCAAGAGGTTTCCTTCTTCCATCGAGAAGGAATCCTCTCACTTGCTTGCTGAATCTGATCCTGTGTCTGTCTCTGTCTCGTAGATTTTTTATATTTATTTTAATCCTGGAAGCTCGAAAGTTTCCATGAAACATTAGTATTATTAGTTCCTGGGAGAAGTTGGACTTCCTCCCAGTCATAGTGTTAAGTGTTCCCATTTTGAGAATTTTGACGGCTTGGGTAAGCCACAATTCGGTCTTTTCTTTTACTTTGTGGGGAAACTCCTCTTTCAATTCTTTCCTTCTTCTGTAGCCTTCCTTTTGCCACCCTAAAAGTTTTGATCCTGGTGCCTGGTTGGTGTTTGTGTGCGGAGAAGCGTGTGATCCTGCAGTTCCCTGACCCCTTTACCTCCCCGAAGACCTACAGCGTGTTCCTTCAAGGTCCTTGTGACCAGGGTAATTCTTATTAAAAAAGTTTAAGTTCTTAGGTGTGTGGAGCTGAGTCAGAGCTGACCCCTAAGCGCTACCGCTGAGGATGCCTAGGCTCTGTTCACGGCTCCCCCCAAGGAACGATCTACGGGACACTAGGAGTTATTAGGGGTCAGAGGTCAAATCACATTTTTGGGGAGAAGTGAGACTTTCCTCACTTCACGTTAGGGAGTTATTACTCCGTAGTAGAGTTTGTGAATAGCCGTATAGAGGTTAGGGCAACCTGCGATTTCCCCGAATTCCAGGGTTTTTCCTTTCTTTATTGAGTTGAGCGAGTCAGTAACATAAAATCCTTTAATTTACTTCGTGGTAATTACTGTAGTATTTTATGGGTATTTAATTGATTCAGAATAAAACCCCAAATTACTTATAGGCAATTAGAGCTACTTTTTCGGTTTTCTCGGTTTTATTGCATCGGGGTCTTTTGTTTTGATTGTCATCTTGGCTATCATTAATTGATTTAATTGAGGAAAAGATATTTAGTAGTCTGGGATTAAGGCCCTTGGGAGATTAGGTGCATAGTAGTGGGAGGTACACACCACCCTAGGCCTAGTCAACTGAGCCCAGCTCTACAGTAGTTTGAAAAAATTGCCCGATGCTTTTTCACAAGGCTCTCAAGCAGGAAGAAGCATCTGAGATTCAGTACACATCTTGTTATGACAAGCTTGTATGCTCTGCCGGATTTCTTTACGCCACTACTCGATGAACTTGTTTCACTTCCACAGAGCACAAATGCATCTGAGGAGCGCTGGTACATAAGGTTGAAGTCTATAGACGGTGGAAGAGGCCTGGTTGTCTGGAATTGAGGAACAATCGGTTTGCGTATTATGTGGTTTTTGACGCGTCCGTGAATCCTCTTCTTGTGTTAAATCCGGAATAAGTTGAAGCAACAAATGCAGCGTCTGAATCAGGATAGTACAATCCTGATTCAGAGCTGATAGATTCGAATTTGTTTCAGACTATGAACTCACCAACAGGGTAGCAAAGTGCACATAATACGGATAGGTTGGTGAACTACGGTACACTGGAAAACCTTGAATGAGCAATTCGCAGTTTAAGAAAAATGCTGCTTGCAGGTCCTCAGATACTGTAACGTTAACCGTTGTGGTAATCGCTGAGTCGTCAGATTTAACTATTTTCACACGATATGAAGGTAACAGCTCCTCAAATCTAGATAATGTTCCCTTGCTTGGCGAGTACGAGAAGCAAATTGGGTTTGACGGATCCGTTAATGGAAGAGATGGGAAGATTTGAATGTAGTCTGATTGAATAATAGATGCGTCCGTAATCGGTGCAGTGTCAAGGTCAAACAAGCGAGGGTAAACAGTTTGGGAATTATTGATAACCTCCATTGTTACTTTTTGGTTTTCCTTTTCCTGTCTTTGTCGACTTGTGTTTGCGTTTGGGAGGAAATTTCTTGAAGGATTTTCCTTTCGAATTGCTTGCTGACTTGTTTCTGCGTGGTTTGCTACCACCTGCGACAGCTTTCGTAGTCTTCTTGGGTGTTGATGTGCGTTTCCTCTTTGATTTGGATGCTCGCACAGGAACTGGAGTCTCAGGTACTTCCAGTGATACGAACCCTCCACCAACAACAACTTGATCTGTCTCCATATCGACGACCTCATTAGCTGGATCAAATTGACATCCAAACTCGTCAAAACATTGAATTTCACGCTCATCACCTGACATTACAACCGTGCCTTCACAAACTCAAGTAGAGCTGTTGTTGGATAAAGTTCCTGCTTCCTGCTTGATAAACTTGAAATTCGGATCAGTCCCTATATGGCACTCGATGGTACTGTGGATGCGGAAACTCAAAGCTCTGAATCGGAGACTTTGCGTTCCCTCTCGGAATCGTTCGAAAACCGGATCTGTACTTACGACCAATACGCAAAGACTCTGAAATATCTGTAGACACGAGTATTTGGATGGCAACAGTCCACTTCAGAATCCTCTCTCGTTCTTGTTCAAATTCACTGACTGTCGCCGTTTTTATAGCACTCGATCCATCACCAGAAAGCTTCAGTTCAATATTTTCTGAGAAGAAAAATGTATCTTCAATCCCCATTCGTTTGTTGACTTCAGGTGTAAAATGAAACTGTTTGTTAAGTGGATTGTCGTTGAACACGACACTGAGGATATTATCATGTGATGTTGCAAATGAGACTCGCAGGTTTTCACCCAGAGCCACTACAGCATTTTCACATACTTGATCAAAATAATCAGCCAGATCACCCTCAAATGTGGTAGAATTGAATGGTATTGTCCTCTCTTTGTATTCTGTAAGTGTTGACGTCAATCTGGCTGGTAGAGAAGCAAACTCGTCTTCCATCACGGGAGTAGATGATGTGTAAGACCCAAATTTAAATACAGTTCAAAGGTGGGGGACCTCACGTTTTTCGCTCACTCACTCACTCAGAGCACATGTCACCGCTCACTCACTCACTCACGAAAAAAAATTTCCCTCCGCTCCACTCACTCATTCACTCACGATCAAACTCATCGCTCACTCACTCACTCCTAAAGCATTGGTTTCCTTCGCACTGCTCACTCACTCACTCACAAGCCACAACACCGCTCACTCACTCACTCACGAAGAGTTTTTTGCCGTTGGATCGCTCACTCACTCACTCTAAAGCACACAAAAAATCGTAAAAAGCTAGCATTGACGATTAATATCGGGTACAAAAGACACGTCAGACATAACAATGCAGTTATAAATGGGTAACAGACGTACCAGGCCCATTACAGAACCAGTATTTGGAAAAAAAACCAACAAAAATGCACCGCTCAGGGCGTAATAGAAATTAGCAGTGAGCGCGAGTAAGTGTACCGCTCACTCACTCACTCACGAAGAAATTTTTCGCTCACTCACTCACTCATTCAAAGTCGCTCATTTTTACACCGCTCACTCATCCGCTCACGGCACATTTTTTCGCTTACTCACTCACTCAATTAGAGTCGCCAATTTTAAGACTGCTCACTCACCCGCTCGTGAGTGAGCGCGTGAGCGTATCCCACTACAGTTTGATCTGAAAATCCTAGGAAATGTGCAAGCTTGGAGTCCATACGAACTACATAGTTTGGATAATAAATAATGAAATCTACTCTTAAATATATCTCAGAACTGCATCGTATGGTGTTTTCATTTCCATGACTGTATCTCTAAGTATTGTCGGTTTAATGGTAAACTTAAATTGAAGTGTGGAAAGGTATCCTTCGGTGTCCGACGTCTTGACGTCTGTAAGTTCGTTGTTTTTAGATGGTTACCGTAAATACATTTTAGAGTTGTGACTCCCACTTGTTCAAGGATTCAGAAGGGATTCAAGAATCAACATGCCAAAGTATCTATGTTCGAATCTTCGACGACTGGTTCTGGTGTATCTAGATTTGGCTTGGAGACTGCCTTGATGTGGACAGGAGAATATTTATCAGCGAATGAGATAGATAGCAAGGCAACATAATATTTGCCCCGAGACAAGTCCATTGGCTTGTAAAATTTGTTTGTACATATTGTATGAATGAAGATCCAGGCAATCGTTTATACACTAACATAGAAGAAGTCATCGTACTCAATCATCCTGGGGTTTATCTGAACTGACTGGCGTCAGCTCGAAACCATAGATTCGCATTGAGATTTTATTTCCTTGCAATAAGTCGATTTGTATGTGATTGGTGTGGTTTTCTGAACTTCATGGATCTTGAATATCTCTTCGCTGAATGTGGGCAGGTATCGTTTGGAAAACACTGCAAGTTCCGTCGCCAGTCGCACATGATCTCCAACTTTGAACTCTGCTTTACGCACAGCAGACGATATGGCTTTACCGTATAAGTTGTGGTAGACTGTATCTAAATTGGATTCATTCACATCATTTGGTCGAAATCCGGTTGACTTGTTGATATTCGAGTTCAGAGAATTAGCAATTGATACAAGATGGTTGATCCAATTCTTCTTTCTTGTGTGTGTGATAATTCTAAAGATTTTACTCTTCACATATCTCACGTTGATTTCTGCGAAGAACGCTTCCTTTTTGCTGTTTGTGTGGTATATGCTGATTCCATACTTGTATAGAACCTTCTTTACAGTTTTAGACAGGTAGGTTGTATCCAAGTCAGAGAATAACCGATATGCGAAATTGGCTTCTTCACTAAAATGTTTATCTAGTGCATTAGCGACCGACACGGCATTGGGTAAGAAAGAGCGTGAAGCTGGGTGCCAGCAGCATGTTTATGAGGTTGATGATGATAATAGCAAATGGGCCGAAGTAGGGCCGAACTTGTGATCTCGTGTAATTATGAAAATGAATAATATCAACAAATTTTAAGTTAAATAATTAATTGGATCATTTAATGATGTCGATCTGAATCTATTCTATTAATTGGTTCATTCCTTTGAATGTAGATTTAAGATTTTAAACAGTATTTGAAATCGACACGGCATGTGAAATCCCTGATCCGGCCCTAGTGGGCGATTTAGTGAGTAGGCGATATGGTAGTAGGCGATTACTCCGTGTTGGTTTAACCTCGTCGTCACGTTGTTCAGGGTTCCGTTGCATAAATCCTTTCTTTGCGAATTCATGGTACACATGTTCACTTATCACTCATAGAATCGTCATTGGTTGCTCCTTCGAACTCATCACACGTGACTCCTAGATCAAACAACTGATTGTCTAACAAGTGGTTGAGCACAATTGATGAGATTCCCACTACAGCCTTTCTGTTGTCGAGCAGGAACTGCCTACACGTTTCTAATTTTAGTGTCTTTCGATTGTTTATTTTGTTCACTATGGCCCGGTGAGATTGAAGAACGATGCGATCATCCTCGTAGATTGGTAGATTGTATGCATTAATATATAACTCTACGACTGCAAATTCACTGACGTAGCGTTCTTAATTTGTTTAGCACATATCCGAGCTTTTGAGTTACCAATCCCTCACACAAAATCGTAGTAGTTTTTTTTAAATATTACACAAACACATACTATACCGTATACTTTTTCATATTTTCAGTTGGCCAAATATAGTTTCTGAAACGAAACCTGTCTGCAGTTTCATTAGTTAAATCGCACAGTAGAAATCCCAAATTGTCCGATCTTGAAATATCGTCTAGCACGCTTGAGAAGACTACTACCACCAATCTGAGTACTGAGAGTAGATGCCTGAATCACATCACGTCTGTTTTTGAATAGAATAATTAGCTTAGAGTTTAGGAAAACTAGTCGTAGCTTCGGAGGGAACAACGAATGAACAATGGAAATAGGCACTAAAGAGAGATGAGTTACACAGTAACTGAAGAAAGACTCGACGTATGCTGAGAACTCTCGGTCACTCTCAAAGAGGATGAGCTGATCGTCAAATTTTATTAGATGGCTGAGCCCCGAATTCTTTTCCATTTCGGGATCAATCTGCTTGTAGTCATCTACAAACACCACATCTGTTTCGTCTTTAAATTCGTCAAAGTTAGCTTGGTAGTTCTGATACAAGTAAACTAGCTGGGTGAACACTTCTCCCCTTCTTTTAATCAGTTCAAGGCAGACCGTGGACTTTCCCGATGATGCACTCCCAGAGATACTTGATTTAAAAGGTAGACGATAATCAAACGTATCTGCCATCAGTTACTATTACACTTTACATATTTCTGTTTATCCTTCCGGTGAGAATCCATAGGGTCGTGTAGTTATTTTGTCAGGTAGTAGGTATCTAGGCACATTGAAGTAAATGTGCCTAGATAGTACAGTTGTAAATCCAGTCGCCCTTCGTGGGACAAGCTGCACGTTATGTGAAAGCGATTTTAGTACGCTTTCATTAAAGTAACGAACTCCATTCTCTGCGAGCACTTGTAGATAGTAAAAAGTTTAAGAGTTTTAGCTTCTCCGATCTTAGCCCAGAGTTTTTGTTGTCAATACAAACACACGGGTATTGTTCACATTGGCACTTTCGAAGGATTGAGTAGCACTTTGGGCGAAGGTAGACAGTGGATTGAATGTATATGTCTACCACACGCCATTTACCAGGGACGTTCTTGTTGTCTGTCGACTGTAGAGGATGAGACTGATGTAACTTGGTGAAGTCATAATTTTTTTTTTATTTAAAGTATTCCAGTCGACATCCCTGCGGGTCAGGCACAGTAGCCAAGTAGCCATCAGTATCGCAATAAATCACTACAGCAGATGGGAAAGTTAGCTGTAAGTCTCTAAAGTTCTTATACATTCGTAAATTACTATTTGCGTAGATACACACTGCACCAAGGAGACATCCGACATGCGATACTGTCTGACGTTTTGATTAAATCTGGTATAGGGTAGAACGCATCAAATGAACCTCTCTTGACTAGTTTGAGCGAATGAGACGCCGATATGCTCAGCACATAATTAAACATTCTCTGTGAGTTTCTGGCTAACTTACTGACCAACTAGTGAGTTCGCCATTGTTTTGAGCAAAAGGCTGGAGATATCATCTCCCTTCGCTGCTACCTCTTGTCTCAAGTCTAACACTTTCTTCATATATGGAGCAATAAAGTCTGTTTCTGTGAATTCGAGAATTGTTTCGATTTCACGCAATTCGATTCCACGCTCGATACAATATTTTAATGTCTTTGAGTGAACTGTCAACCACTTTGGTTTTAATTCAAAAACTAACATTTCCCTGCTGGTCTCTGTAAATATTGAATTGAGTGTATGAAACAGGTTTCGTTGCGATTCTGCCATCTCGTCTTTATAAACTCGAAGCTTGTCGTAAAATAAAGGAAGACTGGCCTGTTCTTTGTGACAGCGGTGAAGAATACTGACATACACACGGAGTAAATATCCATATAAGTAATATTGATAGTGTTTTTTACATCATAGTGAGTAAACCATTGACGGAGAATAAAACGTTCTTGGTCTCTTGAGCTGCTCGTAATTTTAAAGTACGGTATCAAAGTGTACAGCGCACTTGAAGTTTGCATAAACAGCAAGTAGATGTGTAAAGATGCGAACTAAATCAGGATAGATGTGCTCAACACCATCACTAAAGGTGTCTATAACCATAATTTCATCATACTTGTACTCTAGCCTAAGCAGAGTACCGGCATGATAAACAGACATGTAATTTAGGGTATTCGTATTAAGAAGCTGTAGGTCGAGAGACGCTGCGTCAGTGAGTCCTTGTCCTGTGACATCAAGCTGCAGGTCACACGAATGCTTAACCCGTCGTGCGTAATACTTCATACAGTACAGGCACCTGTGCTGCCGGCCGTGCTCCTGCCACTTTATGTAACGTGTAAAGGCCTGGCCACAGGTCTTGAATCTGCAACCGAAAACAAGTTCTACCCGCTTCTTACTAGGTTGACGCAAGAACTTCACTTCAGGAGAATACGAATTCATTATAATGGAGATCCCACTGTTATTTGATTCACTGGTGGGTTTATTATTTTTTCTGTTTCATCTAAAAGTTTTGACTGTATGACTAACAATTGCAATACTGAACTATCACAAAACTTACAGTCCACACCAAAGCTAACTGAGATTACCTTATCATTTTGTCTTTAACTGATGTGATGAAATGTGTCTTTTGTAAAAACGCCACACACTCTACATTCCACAAACATTGTCGGTAGAATCCGTAAGTAAATTATTCAGGCTTCTGAGTGTTCTTGAATTGTTGAATTGCACCGTAATTACCACAAGAGTATGAGTTCATATCATACAGTTCTGGGTCTACCACCGCATCATGTTCTGTGCTTGATTGAGGGGAGCAAACTTGGATGGAAACAGACACTGTTTCTAATAGGGAATAGTAAATATCTTGAAGCGTCAAGATTTAGTTTTCGTTTAAGCTGATCCACCCGAATCAGCAATTTAATTCGCTTTCTGGCAAGTTGCTCTCAAGTCTTGAGCGAAGTAGTTCAATTTGCTCAAGAGAAACTTGTTTTGATCTTACACATCTCAGCAAGAAAAGAAACTCTCAATCTTCACATTGTTTTCTTCAGCCATGGAAATAAAATACTTTTTGCTTAAAGCGAAAAAGATCAAGTTCTCTTTGAACAAACCGTCCTTCCTCTGTGTTGTCTGAATCTGATACACGAGTTGATCCAATGCTCCTTAATTGAAATATGTCTCCAATGAAACACAATGTAGTGTTTCCAAATTGGCGACTATCCTTCTTAATTGTACGCAGAACAAAATCAATATATGCCACACAAGATGATGTCACTTGACTGTGCTCGTCAATAAAAATAAACTTTGCTCTTCTCAGTTCATCTCTTGCATCTCCAGCAGCAATGTATTTGGTGTTATACAGAGAGAATCAGGATCGCCCACAATGTTTCCTTGATATTCCTAAAACCGAATGAAGTGTTCTGTAATTCAGCTCAAATGAGAGTGACCCGCAAGTGGTAGCAAAGTTTCAGTACTTCAGTCCACTGTGCACTCAATACTGGCCACGAATTAAAGTGAGGCAGCTGCTTCTGTCTGTAGTTCTTGAGATTAACTCTGTAAGCTGTAAGATTCTGCAAGTAAGGTTCTGTTGAAATTTTCCACAGGTCGTTGGTTGATTGCTTCAAGTTCTTCCGCATTCTATCGAGTGCAAATGAAAGTGAAGATTTATGTTGCTTTTATACTCCTACACTCACACTCGCAAGAATGCAAATTAACTTAACTAGGTCAGTCATGGTGTATAAAGGATGAGCATTTTCACACACAAGTTCATTTTACTCTTGGAATCACTTCTTTGGAATCATCGATACTCTCTCTCTATCACTTTAGTCTATTGGATCACGCAGTTCATCACTACTCTCTCCGAGTCTATTTGATCATTGTGGTTTCTTGGAAACATTTGCAACCTCGGAAATAATCAAAACAAACTCTACTACAGTCTCTTATGGATCAATGGCGCAAGCAGGGAAATGATTTTGAGTGGATTCTGACTCTGAATTTTCTGAATTTTTCAAGACGAAACATTCGAAGTCGGAAATTTACGAATTCGTTGCTACTTTAATATGGTTCGCTACGCTTGGTACATTTTCAATCATACAAAATTCGTAGTTGGACCAATTAAAAATATTGTGCAAGAGTTCTCTCATCCAAGCCTATTCATCAGAGGTGTAAATATTCAGACACTGCAGATGACTTTAAAAACATGGCATTCTGGTCTAGTTCATTTTGTCATAAATCCGCCAGTAGTGAAATTATTTCAAGGGGCTATAGTGACCCCAGTAATGCGCTCAGTGTGAGGATTTTGTGCCCAAAACACTCACAGCAACACCCGCAGTGGCTAGGAAATACAGGCACCATGCCCATCATGCATGCTCTGGAATTCGCAGAATTGATTTCTGCGATGAACAAGTTTACTATGGAGGCAGATGTTGCGTATAATAAACTTGTTGCAGACTCGGTAGAAACAACCGGAGGCATTGCTGGCATGGCTTCATTAAAGCGAGATGGACCGACTGCGATGGACCTCGTCCTCATGAATGATAAAGTGCCGGAACCTGCTTTGGATCTTTCACTTCTTCTGCCACATTTCCGTGTGAAAAAGAACAACTTGCAGCCAGAACTGCGGATAATCAGATTATCGGACTCACAGGAGCAGCAGATGATTTGACATATGTTACTATCCGGGTAACTCATGATCTTATTGATCTTGAATGAAACATTAAAATGGTATCAAGGTATAACTAATTTTTATGCAAATGATTTAGAAGTAAAAACCATGAATAATTAAAAACCTCAACTCCAAAGACCTCAGGAACTGGTTGGCCTCCTCCAGGGCCCTGAGCACTTCTTTCGCAAGTTCCTAATTCCGTTCTGCTGACCAACAACCTCTGATTCCATAAATTCAGAAATGACCTCTGAAATTTTCGTGAATGGCGAGGTTTACCGCCAATATTGGAGTTACTGGAGTTATTGGCTCCATCGGAGTAACTTCTTCTACGTCAAGCATTCGAAGGTCAAGGGGAGACATCTTCAAGTCAATTTGAGTGGGGGAGGCATCAGATGCATAATGAGACTGTAAAAAAGAGAAGTTTAGACATTTTTATATAATTCCATTAATCCAAATTTACTCCAAATACTTGCATTTAACGATGAAGCTCTACTTTACCATTTTGCTGGTTGTAAGTGTTGTAGAAAGTTGAAGGAGGAAGATGAACTGATAATTTTTTAAGGGAAATCTTCACCTTTTATATGAATCTCGTGCTCGAGATTTTTAGTGTGAGTGCATCTAAAAGTGCATATTGTAAAATAACATGGACAGAAAACAGGACGATTTATGTGTTACAGAAATAATTTGAAATTAAAACGGTGAACGCATTTGTTCATGATCAAGACACACTTTAATTTTATGTATTAAACTACATTAGAATGTATGTACGTCTTGTCGGAGTGAGATTTTCACCGGTACAATTACCTACATACACACGAGTAAAAATACACATACGTAAACAGATGCACATTAGGATGAGTCAAAGTAGTTTATTAAGAGTGTGCAATTAAATGCACTAGAAGGTATCATCATAGGATGATGGTATCATAGATGGTATAAGTCCCAGCCGGAACAAATGTGGTCGATACGGTGTGTACTGTTTTAAACAACCGGATTTCAAGTTTGAGACGATGCACATAAACTGAACAATAGTTCACTTTAGTTGGAAAGTAAATTCTGAATTGACATAATACAAAATAGCATTTAAAAGTAAAAATGTTTTGCTTATGAAAAATAATCATCATGATGAAACCGATGTGCACACGGAGTACATGCAAATAAATTCAACTTGTCTACAACTACAAAGCTAGGCTAGAAACCGTGTAGGAATGTAAGGAGATTTCGGTTCCACGACAATTTTCAATCGGTAAGAAATTATCTTTTCAGCTACACGTGTTCAGTGATGCGAGCAAACACGCTTACGCAGCTGTTGTATTTCTTAGCAGTGAAGAAAATAGAAATATACAAGTAAAGTTCCTCGAATTAAAAGCAAGAGTTGCGCCTCTAAAGCAAGTTACCATTCCCCGGCTGGAGTTGCTGTCTTGTGTGATTGCTGTAAGTCTCTCATGTTCCGTGAAAGAAGCCCTTGGGTACGAAAATGTTCCAACGACCTTTTGGAGCGATTCCTTAACGGCGTTGGTGTGGATCCAGAGAAATTGCCAGTGGGGTACATTTGTGGGTAACAGAACTAAGCCGATCCGTGCAAAAACTACACCAGATCAGTGGAGACACATGCCAGGGATAATGAATCCCACAGATCTTCCTTCCCGAGGATGCAGTCCTTCACAACTCGCCCAGACGAGTTGATGGGAGGGTCCAAAATGGTTGTGTGAGTCTGAAGGGAAATGGCCACATGCTTAGGTCAGCCCGATTGAAGAAGTCGTGTCTGCCGAGTTGAAGAAAGGTGCAATTTGATCGAAAGTTGTTTCCAAAACTAAAGTTGGAATAGTTGGAAGTTGTACTAGTGCTAGTGAAGTTCAAATGGTTTCAGCGGATTTCGTCGCATTCGAAGATTTACCGTGTAGCAGCTTGGATGAGAAGATTCATCAGTTGGAAAATGAATAGGAAGTTTGAAGTTGGATCATTTTCTTGTGAGGAACTTAAAAGAGCAGAAAATGGAATCTTGAAGATGATTCAAGAAGACAGTTTGACAGTGGAAAACGGAAGTGTTGGAAGTCTGTGTATACAAAAAGATGACGAAGGGATTCTACGCGTAAAGACCAAAGTCATTGAGAGAGATGACACAGATCTCTTCAGACTTCCAGTACTACTTCCGTCAAAGCATCACGTAGTTGAAATATTAGTTCGAGAAGAACATCTGACTAACTGACTCGGTGTGGTACAGTTTCTGATCTCCAAATTGAGAGAAAAATTCTGGATTGTGAGAAGCAGAAGGACTATTCGTGGAGTTATTAGAAGGTGTTTGAAGTGTAAGCGGTTTGAATCCAAAAATGTGGAAATCATTCAAGCTGCAATACCCAAGGATCGAGTGAAGGATGCTTGCGTGTTTGTGGTTACAGGAGTTGACCTCTCCGGACCTTTGTATCTCAAGAACAGAGAAAAGGCCTGGATAATAATGTACACTTGCGGAGTATATCGAGCAATTCATTTGGAGTTGAAATCGTCCTTGTCAACGGAAGAATTTCTACAGACTCTTCGAAGATTCATCTCGAGGAAAAGAAGTCCTGCAGTTGTCTATTCGGACAACGGAACTAATTTTCATGGAGCTGATAATCTTCTGAAGACTGTTGACTGGAAGAAGATTAATGGATTTGAGAAGTGAGTGCGTTACTAACAGAAGTTATGACATGAGTTTCGAAGTCGATTCCGAAAATAATACTTAAACCAGTTGGTGCAGCGCAGTAGAGATCGGAAATTCACTGCAGTTGCAGTTGGTGATGTCGTTCTTATGGGAGCGAACAATAATAAGCGTATTAAATGGCCCATCGCCCGTGTAATGGAAGTTTTACATGGACGAGATGGACCAGTGAGAGTCGTGAAAGTTAAGAAAAGTCACGGAGTGTTGACAAGACCTGTTCAGTGCCTGTATCCTATGGAATTTAAGATGTAGAAAAATCGTAAAGGAGCCAGCTTATTACTGTAGTATAATTAATTGTTTATTGTTTTGATTCATTCTGAATCAATGTGGGAGGATGAAGGAAATTAGTTAATTAAGGGTATTTTTGATATCATTTGTAAAGTAAGTTGTGTAAATGTGTACATGGAAATTTCCGTGTATTCCTGTGAAAGTGTCGCAGCGCTCGCACAAATGGGAGTGGCCGCTAAGTTTTTATGAAAATCTGAACCTGGAAATTCTGTGAAGTCTTCGAATAAATCCTATCAACCTAACCTTTCCTGCAGTAGACACCCCTATCTAATGAGTAGAATCATAATTGTTTGGCATAAGGGACACTCTTGTAGAGGTCTTATATTTCCAATAATCGTCCCCTGCTACAAATTGAAGCATTGCAATATTTAACGTAGTATTTTGTATTTTCAGTGTGGTGCTTTACTTTGATGCTTTGTATGAACAAAAAGGAAAAAATTTCTGGATGCCTGTAGGGGCTAACTTGAGGAAACAATGCTGGTTTTTGGACTCAACCCAGACACACACAGCTGGATTCAGCATTGCGAAGGTAATTGTTAGGTTCATCTTTACTTAAAACTTAATCATGTTCATCCGTTCCTAAATTTATAATGATCATCAGTTCATAGGCGAATCATATCATGGATTATTGTTTATATTAACTCCCTATATTATATTTATTTCCCATTTACTGTGTTTCCATATATTAACTGTAACTGTGTGTTTTCCTTTCCTATGTGGACTTATTATTATTACATGAATTTCATTTAGTATGTAGACTATTATTTATGCAGACTTTAGATTTTGGATGCTCAGAAAGGTAGGGTTCCGTTGGGTACTTGATGACACACTTAATGTCTTCTACCCTCAGGTGTTATCTTCTGCGTAGCTTTATCTCACACTATTTTTTATGAGTAGTTTTAGCTCGAGATGCACTCGAGACTTTGATTGATTTCAATAAAAATCAGTAAACCACTACAAAATCCATCGTGTTAATTTCCTATTTTAATCTCGTGCTCTCCGCTGATTATTCAACATCATCCCCGATAGCTAACAGTAATATTGAAAAGAGTTCAGGAGTCCCATTTAGGTTTCAGCCTAGGCGCATCACCTAAAGGCTTTCACCGTCCATACAATCCGAAAGGTTTGAAAAGATGTCCCCGGGTTGGGAACAATACCCACGGGTTATAAACAATCCTAACGGGTTGCAAACAATCCTCACGGTTCGGAAACAATCCTCACGGGTTAGAGTTAATCCGCATGGGTTAGAATTAATCGACACGGTCTGGAAACAAACCATAGGGGTTGCAAACAGTATCCGGGGTCAGAAACAATCTGAACGGGTTGAAAACCATTCACCCAGTGTTAGATTTATCCAATGGGGTTTAAAACAATGCACATGGGTTGAAAACATTAACAAATTGTGGGAAACAATTAGAAACATTGCCCAAGGGTATGAAATAATTGCGAACTAACCCCAAGAGTTGGAAACTATCCCCATGAGTTGGAATCCATCCCCATGAGTTGGAATCCATCCCCATGAGTTGGAAACTATCCCCATGGGTTGGAATCCGTCCCCATGAGTTGGAATCCATCCCCATGAGTTGGAATCCGTCCCCATGAGTTGGAATCCATCCCAATGAGTTGGAATCCATCCCCATGAGTTGGAATCCATCCCAATGGGTTGGAATCCATCCCAATGAGTTGGAATCCATCCCAATGAGTTGGAATCCATCCCAATGAGTTGGAATTCATCCCCATGAGTTGGAATCAATTCCACGGGTGGAAATAAATTTGAAACAATAATCAAGGGTTAGAAATAATCTCCATGAGTAGGAAATCATTGTAAGGAATCCCCACGCATAGAAAACGATACAAAAGGGCAAAAAGCAATCCCCACGGCTTTACAACAATCCAGGGATTGGAAAATATTTTAAGCAATTTACTGGGTTTAGAAACCATCCACCGTTTTAAAAAAAATCCGAGGTTAAAAGTTTCCGCGAGGTTTATTAATTTCCCACCGGTTAATACAATTTTCTCGGGTTGAAAGCAATTTCTATGGGCTCAAAATAGTCTCCATCAGTTTTGCGCGCAGTTTGGAAACAAACACACGTAGTGGCTCAAAACGATTCCGCAGAATTGAAATCAAATTGGGGCATCAAGATCTATTTTCAATGCAACGCAGTGTCCTAGCAAAATTTGGAGTTTGATTTCATCAGCAGTGGCATTTACAATACCTTTATAGCAGAAGTTCCAGTACCGCTTTGATATTTTATAAATTGTAGAAATAACAAAAACTGAAAGTTTATACAATTTCTACTACTTGCATACAAATGCGTGGTTCACAGAATTTAGTCTTGTTGAATGAGATGAAATGGCATTAAGGCTTAATTTGTCCTTTAATTGCAGGCAAAAGCAATCCAAATGCTAAACGAGAACGTGGTGTTCAATTACATGGAAATGGTATTATTAGGGTACCCCGTCAACTTAAAAACAAAAGCTGTAAATTTCGTTACCATGGGACGAAGTTCTGTTTGTTTACAAGACGCTGGACAACAATGGGACCAGCTGTCGTTACGAATCTGCAATTGGATTCCACAAATTCCACTTGAGTTCAAAGCAGTCCTTCGGACAAATGAACTGGTCCTTTCTAAGATCAACGAGTGCCATAAGGTTCAATATTCTTCGATGCCCATTGAAAGCGGAATCTTTAACATTTCCCCAAAGGACGAAGTAAGTATTTCATTGGTATGTTTTAAGAAGCCAATGGAGTTGCATCAAGGCAGTTTGCTCTAGTTGACATGAAATGAAATTTTGCATGAAATACAGAGGTTTAATGAGGGCTAATTAGTTTTACCGTGTTCTTATTAAAGACACGCCATAGCGGAACAGTTTCCCGAAAAACCGTAAAAACAGTTCCAAAGTCTACACCAAGACGATACTCGAAGCCCAAGAATTTGAGAGAGACACAGACACGAAAAACGAAAGTTTATCTGGTCTGAAGCTTAATATAACCATTAGTCCAATATTTTTATTCAATCAGTTATATTAGGATTAAAATCAAGTTTCAATAATAATTTTAATCATGCTTTTTTGCAAAATTAAATTCAGTTAAATTAACGTACGTCGATATTTGCATAATCGGGCTTGAAAATAGTTGAGGGGGAGCTGCTGAAGGTTTTGCAAGAAATACGTAATGGTTATATTTGTTTACATACGTTATCTGATCTTACATACTGAGTAACTCCTTTAATTATGTACAATACGCAACAAAATATGAGCAACAATACATGATCCCCATCATCGTTTGTTGGGCAGGATTTTCTTAAGGCTACTCCTGCAAAATTGAACAAGTTTTAATTTAAATTTCCAATCATCTAGCTACTATAGCAATACTTCAAAATTCGACTGGACTGCTTAAGTTTGTGATCCAGTTTTTTTGCCGACGCTCTGGAAGAGGTATCATCTAAGCTGTACTGCCAAGGGTTGCAATATCGGTCCCCACGAATGTTCGGAAAGAAAATATCAACACATTTGTCCGTGCTGACATACCTATTATTACCAACATGGATTTTTCCATGGAAATTTTGGCATAAAAATGTGTGTGTAACAAATAATGCATCAACTAAAAACAAAACATAGAAGACAAATTTAAAAAAAATCAATTCTAAACTTTTGAAAAGTAGTTAAACTGATGAAATACCAGTATTTGCGAACCCAAATTTTGAATTTTTTTTTAGGATTGGCGTTTGAAAATTTTGCCTTCGCAAAGGTTGAAGAAAAGAATTTGGTTACTAAATTTCGTAGTAACCAACTAAGTATTTAGTTTTTGAAATTCTCGGGACCCAACTCCCAATGAATTATTGACGGTCGGAGTAATTCCAATACGCATGTTGATAAGTTTATCCAAACATATATTTGTGACACATACATTGCTCTTTATAGTCAGCAAAAAATGAAAGCTTTCAAGCATTCTGTGGGATGGCAAGGATAAATCATTTTACATGTGTCTCAGCAGCAGTTAATTTTGTCCTGTTCCTGCATTAATTTGTAAACTCTCTTCCACGAAGGTCGTGTAGGCTAGTTACACTGCTAATTTGGACGCGGAGATCAGAATGGGTTTTGTGTTTGATCCACTGTAAGTACGATAGATACATTTTCGAATTAAGGACTAAATTGAGTGAAATTTTTATTTACGGCACAAATGGGCAGTCAGCGATAGCATTAGGATAAGGAATATCTGGTTTGCATCCATTAAAACAAAAGGCTTTGGGAAGACAACATTAAACATCAAAACGATTCCTATTACAGTATATTGAGAATACTCTTGAATTCATGATTTCGGGGGACCAGATCGTAGGCACTTTTTCCAAAAGGAAGCGAGGAAAGTGCAAATGGATAGCTTCCTTGAATCTAATGTCGTAGAGTGGAAGAAATACGACGCAAAAAGCACTTATCAAAAGTGTTAGTGCATTTCCCATAAGTAGTCTAAATATTTGGACCCCCCGGGGTACGAATTTGCACCCCCGGATACGAATTGGCACCCCCGGGGTACTAACGGTATTTGTGTATATTCGGTAAAGTATCCGTAGTGATATGATTGTTTTTATCGTTGTGTGAGTAATTGTCTGTGAAAATTGCTCAGTGTTCTCGCGACCTCCGACGAGTGAAGGTCTCTCACTTAATGAATAAACTCTGTCCATTTTTTCCAAGATTCTCCGTTTTCTCCGTCTAAGTCCTGATTTTCAGTGAGAATTCACCTAAGTCCCACATTTCCTGTTAATTTTTATAAGTCCTCAATTTCTTCACACTAATCTGCCCCCTTAACAGTCTAGAATTTGACATTTTGCCGCACTCTGCAAGATTGAGATTGTGTTTATATTTGCTGTGTGATTCGACTGGATTTCAGGAAAATGGCTTCGTTTGAAGTATCGTCTGCCGAAGCTGGAGCTGGCGAAGTTCGGGGGAGATCCAAAGGACTGGTTGCTTTTTTGGAGTCAGTTTGCCAGTATTCATGAAGACCAAACGATTCCAGAAGTAGAAAAGTACCAATATCTCCTGCAGTCGATGTCTTCAGGTTTCCGAGCAAGAGATGTGGTAGAGAGTTTTCCACCATCAGCAGAAAACTATGTGAAAGCTGTCGATTACCTTAAGGAAAGGTTCGGTAAAGAAGATGTCCTCGTTGAAGTCTACGTGCGATGTTAAAACTGGTTCTTGATAAGAAGAATTTGAAGATCTCTAGTCTTTATGACAAGCTAGAGACACAGTTGAGGGCCTTGGAATCATTGAAGGTCACTCAAGAAATGCGCATCGATGTTATATCCTTTGGTAGAGTCCTGCTTACCAGAAGATACTTTGCGTGTTTGGGAGCAACAACGTTATCTCAACGGAGAAGTAGGTTAAGATGTAGCACTTGGAAAGCTCATGAAGTTCCTACGAGGAGAAGTCGATGGCGAAGAAAGAGTCCTTATGGCAAAAGGTTTTGAAGAGAAATCGTGTTCTGGTGAGAAGAACAAGAAGTTCAGAGAGAAGAATTCCAGTGAAGCAACATCAACAGCGGTGGATCTGTATAGTGGCACGAATGAAAAGTACGTAAAAGGGTGTCTATTCTGTGAGAACAGACATGAGACTGCTGACTGTTTCGCTGCTGCAAAAATGTCCATGGAAGATAAGAAGAAGATGCTTGCTGAGAAAAGAGGCTGCTATATCTGCCTAAGGAAGGGTCACATGGCGAAATCGTGTGGAGCCCAAATTGTTTGCAAACATTGCAAGAAGAGACATCAATCAGTGATGTGCCCAGAGAAGACAGGAGAGTTCTTACAGGAGAAAGATTTGAAAAACTCCCAGGAGAAAGGATTGAAAAACTCCCAGGAGAATGGAGCCGTAAATCTCACAAGTCATTTGACTGGCAGAGTCATGCTGCAGACGTTGGTTGTGAAACTGAAAGGTCCGGAAGACGATAGAAGGGTTCGTTTACTCATCGATACAGGGTCCAAAAGGTCCTACGTGAGTTCGAAAGCGGCATCCGTTCTTCAGCTGAAAGCCTGTGGAGAAGTTCGTCTGACTCACAGCGTGTTTGGAGGAGAGAAGACAGCAATGAAGACTCATAATCTGTATGAAGTTTTATTGGAGAGTGGTGACGGAATTGCGAAGAACAGGGTAGAAGTTCTTGAGCAGGAAGTAATCTGCGGTCCCATTTTCCGTGGCATTTCTGGTTCATGGATGAAGGAGTTGGAGCAAAAGGGAGTTCAGCTGTCGGATGTTGGTGAAGGATGTCCCGACGTATATCTTCTCATTGGAGCTGACTTTGCAGGTCAACTTTGCAAGACAAGAGCAGGTCCAGTGGCAATGGAAACTTTACTTGGATGGACAGTGATGGTAGGTGAAGGAGTGTTTCTGGAAGAAGAGAGTTCTGCGCAGCTTGTGACTTCTCTTACTGTCACTAATGCAGATATCCAGACGCTTTGGAAGTTCGATACCATTGGGATTCAAGATTTTTCGGAAACTGAATCAAGAGAATTGGAAATGCAGAAAGCTCTACAGCATTTTCATCAAACAGTATGGGTTAATGAAGAAGGAAGATACGAAGTTACCTTCGAAGTTACCGTAGTCATGGTATGAGTGTCATCCACCAGTAGCAAACAATTATGAAGCAGCTAAAAGAAGATTGATTACTACAACAAGAAAGCTGAAAGAGGCCGCAATGTATCAGACTTACCAGGAGATAATTGACACTTGGGAAGATGACGGAGTAGTGGAGAAGGTTGAACCGGGTGGAAGTAATCTCGATGGAAGCTACATCCCACATCACGCTGTGTACAAGCCGAGTAGTTTGACTACGCCAGTGAGGCCACTGTTTAATGCTTCAGCAAAGGAAAAGGGTAAAGCTGCAGTGAACGAATGTCTGGAGAAGGGTCCAAACCTCATTGAGCTGATACCAGATATCATGACAAGATTTAGGATGAAGAGAATCGGTGTGGTATCCGATATCAAGAAAGCATTCCTTCAGATATCAATTCGTGAAGAAGACAGAAACTATCTCCGATTCCTGTGGTGGGATAAGACTGGAAAAGTACTGCAAGAGTATCGCCATTGTCGTATAGTTTTCGGATTAACCTGCAGTCCGTATCTTCTCGCAGCTACTCTGAACTTTCATCTGGAGAAGTACGCAGGTTGCGAAAAGGCTCTGGTGAAGCTCATTCTCATCTCTCTCTACATCGACAATGTTGTTAGCAGTTTGGATTCTTCAGAAGAGATCACCGCGTTTATGAAGAAGTCAGTCAAGATTATGGAAGATGCTAAGATGGAGTTACGTTGTTGGGTATGGACTGGGAAAGAAGCCAATGGTTATCGCGAGTATGAGAGTGTTCTTGGAATGTTGTGGAATCCTCTTAAGGACACATTGAAGTTGGATCTGTCAAAAGTATGTGACTTTACAAAGGAAGAAGATCCAGATTGTCGAAAGGAGGAAGTCGGAGTTGGATTGCTCGTTGGCAGCGATTGCGGATTGATTTCCTGTCGACAAGCGATAGTCACGAAGAGACAAATCCTTAGAAACTCAGTTGGGATGAACCGGTGGGAGAAGAAATTATGAAGAAGTTCTACAAGTGGAAGTCGGAACTGTCATTCTTTGCTGAAATCGAAGTACCGAGATGGTTGACAGGAGAAGACTTCAACAAGTTTGAATTATCGCTACACGTGTTTTCCGACGCAAGTTTTAGTGGTTACGCAGGATGTGTGTTCTTGCGGGGAAAGAAAATCGATGGAAGTGTAACTGTGCAGCTTGTGGATGCTAAATCTCGAGTTGCTACTGCGAACCCTACAACGATTCCCAGGCTGGAACGGCTAGGATGCTTGGTTGCTGCACGACTTGGAAATTCAGTGAAGAAAAGGATGCAGTTGAACTTGAAGACGACTTTTTGGACAGACTCAAGCAATGCTCTACACTGGATTCCGAAGAATGAAAACTGGGCTGTGTTCGTGTGGAATCGTGTAGAAGAGATTCGTCGACTAACGGAAGGAGCAGAATGGCGACATATCCCAGGAGATTTCAACATTGCTGATCTTCCTTCTCGTGGATGTGGTGGCAAAGCGCTATTGGCAACTCGTTGGTGGGAGGGATCCGCCTGGCTATGCTTAGAAGAAAACGAGTGGCCAATTTCTTCGTGGATCCGGATATCATCGGACAAGAGAGAAGAAAGGTTGTTGCTGTAAACGCCGCGCTAGTGTCTGTCCCGTGGTATAACAAGCGATTCAGCTCCTGGGAAAAGGCAGTTAGAGTTACTACTTATGTTCTTCGATGGAAACAGAAATCAAGAGTACAGAAGAAATTCGTAGAAGAAGATGAAGAAACCAAGAAGAATATTTGGAAACGTGTACGGAAGGTTTCCGTAGAAGAAATAGAAGAAACCGAGAAGATAATGTGGAAAAGTGTCCAGAAGATAAACTTCTCAGATAGAGCACAAGTCCTACAACAACCAAACGCAGAGAAGGGTAAAGATGGGATCTGGCGAGTGAGAACGAAGTTACTGTTGAGGGATGACAGTGAAGAGTTTCGTCTACCTATCCTGATTCCACCCAATGATGAACTTGTGCTAGTGTTGCTGACGAATCTTCATGAACGTAACAGTCACTGTGGAGCACAAGTGATGCTGTCGATGGTCGAAAATTCTGGCTACTCAAAGGGAGACAAACTGTAAGGAAGATCATCTCCTAGTGTATCGTGTGCAGAAGGTTCGACGCGTCAGCTGCAACAACACCAGAAGCTCCTCTACCAATCGAAAGAGTTTCGGATACT
>JAQGBV010000187.1:0-39281 GCA_034698685.1 Isotomurus pseudopalustris
ACAGCCCTGGTGACTTCGTTCGGGATCTTCAAGTACATGGTCATCTACTCCTTCACCCAATTCCTCTCCATGCTCATTCTCTACACAGCCTCCACCAACTTGTCCGACGCTCAGTTTCTCTACATCGACTTGTTCCTCATCTCCCTATTCGCCCTCTTCTTCGGCTACACGGAACCCCACCCAACACTCGCTCCCAATCCTCCTCCATTCTCCCTCATCTCCTTCCGTCCATTGCTTTCCATCGTCCTTCAGACTGCAGCTATATTCGGCTTTCAACTGGCAAGTCTCTTCCTCGTCGAAGGCCAGTCTTGGTTTGAGGAGAAAGAAGCCTCCGACGACACGCAGGACGTCTGGGGCTACGAGAACTACACGATTTTTACCGTTTCAGTATTCCAGTACATCGTGATGGTCCTCGTGTACTCACAGGGGAATCCTTACAGGAAACCCATCTGGAGTAACTGGAGACTCTGCGGGAGTATCGTGGTCATGACTGCCTTCACCATTTACCTCGTCCTCATTCCTTCCACTTGGCTCAAAGAACTTTTCATTTTTCGAATGCCAGAGAAGTTTTCATTCCAATTGATCCTCATGGCCCTTGTTTGTGGACACTGTGTCTTGTCATTCGTCATTGAAGAAGGAATAGTCAACCTTATAGGAAACCGAGTGGATGCAGCTGAAAGCAACAAGAAGTCAGTTGCAGCAGCAGCAGACCAAAGTGACGAGAAGTTCCTGCTTCAGTTCCAAGACGCAATTCGGTGACACATGTCCCGTGGATATTTTAAGCTACTTGACCTTTGTCAACTCAAATCAAAAGCTATTCTATGCAATAAAATGCAGCAAATATCTTTTTTCATTAACAACGCTGCATGCCGTAAGATTATTCGACACTAGATTTTGACCTCGGATACCAGAAGTGTCCACTCAAGCTCAAAGCTACTACTTTGGGACACACAAAAAACCCATTTTATAAGCAAGAATTTATGGGCTAAAAACTGCAAGTAATTTGAAGCAGAAAATATATTTTTATTCCTGAAAGAATGCAACATGCAGCACTAGATAGATACTTTAAGTACATTCGCATTTAAGTACACGATTGTTGAGAAATCACATTTTTCTTCTGAATGTTATCACTCCAATCTCCGTTATTCTTAAATTATGCCATAATATTGAAATCTAGAAATCTACTCACGATCACTTTCTTACCGACGATACTGATAAATAAGTCTAAGAAATATTTTGAATTTACAAATCCCCACAAAGCTTCAACCCATTTCCAGTCTATCACGTTCAGGAATTCAATTTTTCTACTGGAACTTGGACGATTTTCAGCTCGCACAGAAGCTCATTATTATTACCAGCATAGTTCTCGGCAAGTTTCTTTGAAATGTAAGCGACAAGACCTTCCTCTTCAACTTCATCGGCAGTCAAGTGAGCAGAACGTATCGGAGCTTTGTATGCAACACTGAGCTGGAGAAAAATTTAAAATGGTTATTAAAACCCACCAAGAAAACAAAAAATAGTTAAATGTAAAAGTATTTCGAAGAAAACGAACCTCATTCCTCGACGCGTGCTTAATTACCAACTCGAATGCCTTGTCCTCCGCTTCAGAGGGTCTTCCAATGTAGGACACCCAAACAATTAATGTTTTCTGTGTGCCCACGTATCTCGCGTTCATCAAATATCTCTTCCCATCTCCGTTAACCAAAACGCAACAAATCCTGTAACAGTGAGTGAAGCAGACTATGAGCCACAATTTCCATGCCATAACTTAATGTACTTCACTTATGTTAATTTGGGACTGATGTGAATGTTAATGTAGTTAATTTAAAATCGCTGGAAATGTATCTTGATACGTTCTTACACGTGCGAAGGATGGGTTCCGGATGTCTGGATGTGGTGAATCTGTAAGGGTACGATGATAGTGCTTGAGTCCGCTTCTGAAGGATAAAACTCTACAGCTCTGTGCTCATCTTCTGCGATGTGTCCATTAAAGTCCCGAAGACTTACGGACTGATATCCACACGGCAGGAAGCTATTCAAGTTGAGCGCAGTGCAAGTAATCGACCTAAAATGATTCGAATTTTAACGTTTAAATTGTTAGTGTTTACCAACCTCTCAATAATTAACCATAATGTCACTCACCGATAATCACAACTTTGCTTATGCTCCCTCCAACAGCTTCCCTTCATAATCAATTTGCATCCTGCTGACTGGAATTTGCAGTGAAGGATTACATCATTGGCAAGACTCTCCAATCCATAAGCCCTTCCTCCTAAGAACTCCCCCCGACACAATGGGCAAAGACTGAAGCCTCCGAAACAATCGTCGCAAAAAGCGTGACCAGTAACGCAAGTAAAAAATCGCCTTCCCACACAAACGTCGAAACATACTGGACATTCGAGGTGGCGAACAATCGCCCGCGGTGTGGGCATCAAGGCCATCGTGGGAATCAATGGGGATTCGAATCTGAGGAGGATTAAGCTGTTACTGGGTTTGTCGTTCTCAGAACACTCGTTTCCAGGTTCGGAACTATCTGCAATTGTATTCCTGCTGCTGCTGCTAGCTCCTTCACTTAAGAAGGACTCCAATTCACTTTTTGCTGAGACTGATTGCGAGACTTCAGTCTTCTCCGGTGCAGACGCAGTCGATAAGTTGGACATCAACGTGACCATACTGAAACATTATCAGTCACACTAGTTTAATCCTCAAGAACCTTATTAATGCTTTGTTATACAATACTTAAGTTTGATAGGTATTAATTGACTGTCTCACCTTAACTGTCTATCTTCCACCTTCATATTCTCAATTGTAGACTTGGTCTTTTGATACTAAATATAATTGCTGTGTTGTGGTGTGGACAGTAACCCAAGCAGTTCACAAGTTTCAATTTGAAAATCTTGGACAGAATTAGAGGGGAAAATGGAAGAAACTTGTTGTTGCTTTCCAAATAGATATGAAGAGAAAAGGCACATGAAGTAGAAGTTAGAAAATAAAGGGATACATTCATTCAATAATGCTGTAAACTAAAAACATCCTTCCATACCCAATCGTACGTGTGTGCTTTAAGGGTAGTAATTTTATGGGTACACTAGTAGGCAAGCTTTCGGTATCTCGTAAGGAAGAGTCACAGCCATTCCACTGTATTACATTATTTAGCAGTGGCCCGTCGAATGTACAAAGTGCCATGTTTCATTCTAAAGGGAATTGATTATAGTTGTGTGTTCATGTTCTCACTATCTCAGCCATGAATTCTTTAATTTGTTAAAGGTCCGTTGGTCATTCTGTCTAGAC
Organism: Isotomurus pseudopalustris; assembly: GCA_034698685.1. Lineage (NCBI taxonomy): Eukaryota > Metazoa > Arthropoda > Collembola > Entomobryomorpha > Isotomidae > Isotomurus > Isotomurus pseudopalustris. Next base: position 3,292 of record JAQGBV010000187.1, read on the forward strand.
ACTAGTAGACACCTGGTACTGTAAAATTCCGTTCCATGATCCTTTCTATAAATCGTTTTTCCTATCGACACCCTGTTTTCATTATTTCATTAATTATTGATTGGTGAACATTGAACATCAGCACCCATTGGCTCTCATAATTAAAAGGCCCACTAGCCCACAGGTCAGTAACTGTTTTTTTAACGAGCGTTCAGTACACGCACTCCACATTGATTGTACACTGTACACTTAAAATTTTCTTTATCAGATTGATTTGATAGTTTTTGTTGCTGTCTCTGATGAAATGATTCAAAGCCGGGCATCGAGCATCATTTTTCAGTGCTGAAAATCACTGAAAAGTTTTAAGGCAACTTGGTAGGCATTTGAAACTAGCTCTATCAAAATCAGTCTCGGTTGTATTTCATTATTTTTCAATTTCAATAGTTTCAAATGCAGTAAACTGAAGGACAAATAGCACAAAATTTTTGTTAAATATCTTGTTAACTGTTGTCTTATGATTTCATTCATTTGTCGATCCCAACTATTAGTCAAGGAACGAATATTATCATATTGATAGCTGATAAAAGAAACTACACTCGACTAAGTGCACATTACAAGCATTTTCCCTGCAGTATTGGAAAATAAAACTTTTAGTTACGTGGACAGAATGAGAAGGGGAAATGTTAGGATTAGTAATTCTAGATGGTAGATTTAGTAAAGGAAAATAATATAAATGGTTGAATGCACATTAACATTTCTAGGGATCAAGCAGCACGCTTAAGTGTGTCTGAAGATGAGGATGCGTCATTTGCAGGAAGTTGTACATTTTGACGGAGGAACACTAAGTATACCAGGGCACTCCAAATTCTTATGCGAAGGTTATTTGCCCATTGTCCCCAACAAGAATGAACCAAACGTGGGGGTTCTATCTGCTGATGAAATGAATATGCTTACCAAGGACGTTGGAGATTGGCTACTCCAAGTTAACCTCTGCGACAATCCTCTACTTGCATATACCATCGCGAAAGAAGACTTTCTCAACTTTTCCATACGAGGTTTTCCTGACATGACCTCACATGGTAAAGAAGATGTACTATATACAGTGATTTGTAAATTTTGGCTTTAAATATTTCTCTTATGTCAAATAATGAAACCTCATGCAGGGTTTGCAGTAATGAAGACCTACATATCATTTATGGGATTCCTGTATTTGAATGATGACATTCTAGAGGAACACTTCCTTCCAGTTAGCAAAGTGAAGAATGGGAACGTTAATCCCCTTCAGGACTTAGCTGAGGCTTTTGAGGACATTTGGTATGGAAAGAAAGAAGCGTCTGAAATCACTGGAGGTTTGTACAACTTTCCCAAAAGACAAGTGGTTCTTCAGGCTTTTCAAAGTCTGGCTGAACAAACAAGACGACTCATTCCGGATGTGGAAACTTGTCCGTACTTCATCAATTGCTTTGTTTCTTATGTTAAACACATCTCATGGTACAGCGATCAGGAAAATGAGTTCTTTGTAAGTGAAAGCTCCTACAGGCATTGCAGGTAAAATCAATATTTGATAGATGTATAATTAGTGCATAGTCAGCATTATACTATTTCGTGGGTTTCAACTAATTATAAGTTCCCTTAATTCCACAGAAAGTACACAGGATTCTCCCAAGGCATCTGGGAAATGTCAGCTCTATTTGGGAAGACACGAATTTCGCCAACCATTCGACAACACAGATATTTCAAACGACTCAGCAATGCTGTGTCTGAGGCCTCTACTCTGACTAACGATGTAGTTTCTCTCAAAAAAGAAATCCGACGGGATGAGCGAGACAACCTGGTTTTGATCAAAGTAATTCAAGGATCCACTCCAGGAGACGCTGTGCGAGATACCCTGAGGATCGTTTTCGACCAAACAATCGAAGCAATGAGACATGGAAAGTTACTCACAGATGCCTTTCCAACCGACGAGGAATTATCGACATATCTGAATTATGCATGGAACTGGCTGAACGCGAATGCTACTGCGCCTACTTACATGCGACGATACGAATACATCTACACAGAAAAAGAACGCCTTCCTCAGTTCCAAGATACTTCCCAGCAGTCTGAATTTATTTTCAGATCTTTGCTACAAAATCCTCGTCAGAACGAAAAAGAAAACGGAGTGGTCTAATTTGACTCAGGACAAGAATTCGACTATAAAAATACTTCGTAACTTCAGACTCAGACTCCTGTATCGTTTAAATATTTGTTTATTTTTGAACAAGAACTGCAGTTTAAGTTATTGTAGAAATCATGTTTTATCTGTTCCAATTGACTTTTAATGTACTTTTCTTGGATGTTTCTGATACAATCGAATTTTAATACATTTTTGTATTGATTGTTGTCTCTTTCAAATAATGTACACTTAGTTGATCTCGGAAAAAATTAAAACTTTCCTTGGGTCTCAGGTGGAGGCACTATGGGAAGTGGAGGGTGGTGCGGGTATTCTGGAGGTGGTTCAGCGTAAAATCCCTGATTATTTACATAATCGTTGTTTACTCGAGGCCGTTGGTACATTTCGAAAACGTGAGGTGCTGTAGCTGTAGGCTGAGATGTACGATTAGCATCAGGTGGACCTTGGACATCTGTCAAGCAAATTACATTCGTGACAATATTATACTCATGACTCATTATTTGTATCGATCAGTTCTATTCAGGTTGAACTGGTATTGACTTACAGATGACCTGTGGAGGTCCAGGCTTCTTTGATCGTAATGTTTTAAAACAGCAGCAGGCACAGAAAAAGCAGATGAGCACCGGAAGTCCAACCAGTAAAACCACACCAACTACTGCAATTGCTACTATCCACCCAACACTGTTGAAATTAAGAGAGTAATGTTACAGGTTTTGAAAACATCTTTGATGAGAAAAGTGGCAGAACTACATCACAAAAATCTAATACTTACGCCAAGTCATCGTCGTCATGATCATTATCACAGTAGTACCCTACGTTCCAATCATATTCGCAATCACCAATGGGACATGTTACAGGACACTGCAGCTGCTTTCCTGAACTGATGTCAGACAACGAATGCTTATTCACTGACCAACAATTGCTTCTGTCAACTAAACTGATGAGAACCACCAAAGTTGACACGAAAAGGTGAAACCTTCCATAGCTCGTTTTCGGTAGAGTTCTCGTCATCTATCGTCCGTTTTTGTGCAATGCAGAAGTGGTCATGAACGAAAATTTTTCGAAGCTACTGTACAGTAGATTATGTACTAAGTAACTAAGTACTTCTGAAGAGTTTAAATCTCACTAATCGCTTAACGTCACAGGTTTTTACAGATGTTGCATGTGATGCATCAACGAATAAAGCATTGATATCAGACTCATTCAGACAAGATCCCTTTTGCAGATAGCAGATATATGAAAAGATTTTTTTTACTGACAAATCTCAATTAAGCCTATGCGATTACTATTGTGTTTGTAGTCCTTCATCATAAGTCATGATTTAAAATTTGAACTCGTATCGATTAATTTGCAGCTCGTAACTCAACAACTCAAGTACCCAAAAGGCACAGGTATAAGCATTGTACCATTCTTTAAAATCGCACTCAACGTCACAATTGTCAGAAATGCAGCAACAACGGAACCTAGTAAATAACAGTAAATCCAGAATATTTACTTCAAATCTATTAATGTAATACATCTGTGCATTGACTTATTGGTCGTAAAAACTGCGACTTGTGGCAAGTTGTGGCTGTCAATTACATAAAGTAACACATTAACATAGAATAGATTCTGTCTTCACGTCGTTGAACCAAGAAAAATATTTATTGTTATTATTGTTGAATTGTTTCAACTGTAGATTAATGGTGAAACTCTTCACACCCCATACATGCACATGTACATGACAAGAGAAAAACACATCCAAATATCTTACCAAGCTGAAAGCTTTTCAGTCTTGAATACTTATGAAAATATTAATGCCAAATGATTCTCCAGAAAGATTCATTATTCATACAAAACAGTAAACACAAATGCATGCGTGTCTATTTGTCTGAATCGTGTACTTGAATCCAGTGATCCTGTTGATGCTGCCCTGTTGCATTAAAACCGAAGGTTATCATACGATTAATCCATTATTGTACAGGGGAAATCTGAAATGATAAGACATGGTTTATTAAATTCATGTCAAAGTGAACAAACCACATACTCCGTATTATCCACTAATTTAACACCTTTCCAGTTCCTACGTCCACACTGCATCGCAATAAATGTGTGCGTTATTTTAATAACAGCATCGAATAAAACTGATTCTTTGAAATGTTTCGATTGTGTACACTTTCCGTCCTCGTCTTGCATAAAGCCAGTTTAATTAGCGGAAATGACCCAGACGTGGAGGATTGTAACAGTGCAGAGCTTCCTGAAGGAGAAAGTTGTCCCGACGTAATACCCGAAACCGATGATGGATTGAGGTACACACCAATTAAAAATATGATTTCAATTTTGTTCGTCAAAGAAGCATGATTTTTCTATATTCTTGTAAAGCACGGGAGCAATAATTGGCATCGTACTTGCATGCATTGGAGGAGTTGCAATTATGTCCGTCACAGTTCTATACTTCCGCAAGTTGTGGTGCTTTAAACGTGTGGAAAGTCCCCCGAAAAGACGTAAATGTAAGCACTAGATCAGACGAACTTATTCTTATTTTTGAGGCGATAGAGATATTTATTCAAACATGATTGCAGCAACGCTGCCAATAATAATCTTCGGAAACAGCAATATCGGTTTTACGAAGCCATCGGATGACGCGAATTCTGACGACAGAGTTCCCATTCCTTATCCCACACCTCAAGATGACGCAAATAAAGAAGATAAGAATAATCGGAGCAGTCGCAAACAATCTACGAACAGCCTATCTTTCACTAATAAACCTATTTTGACAAGATCGAGGAATTCCTCTGTCGAACCATCTCCGTATTCTGGGTCCGGGTATCTTGTGCCTGTACGCAAAATTGGAGGGTCCCAGGAGCAGGAATCTCGTTTTGAGGCTTCAACTTCGTACTTCAATGTCATCGATGATGTGAAAGAAGATGGAAACCCAAGCGTGGAAAAACATGCGAATGCTATCGAAGAAGTAGAAGACGACTGCACTCCTCCTCCTTTACCAAAGACATCAATTCCAACGATTGCTGATTCGAAAAGAGAAAGCTATGTGAGACGTCAGTCCGATGATTCGACTTATTGGGACATGTACTCGGTTGTTGGCGACGAAGAAAATGTGTACGCTGATATTCAATATTCAGTACATTGATCTGCAGAAATAAACCCACAAAGCCTCACTCTGATTTTATTCCTTAATTCTCAAAAAATTTTGTTTTATAGTAAATTAAGAGCAGTGACAGTTACATCTTATAGATCTTAAGGCATTAAATAACAAACGGGGTTCCACTGCTCGACGAATGTTGAAAGCGATGGTTCGGTGGGAGTTCTCTATGAGGTCTGACAATTTTCTTGTGTTTGTGCCAATGAAAACTGTACACAGACGATTGTGTAGGTAACACAAGTGCTAAACACCTGTAATAGTAAGCAAATAATTTATTAATTCAGGTAATTTTAGTTCTCCTGTATGTGCGGGTGATAATTATGAACAGATAGAACAGATAGTAAATAATACCGTCGTGAGAAACGAGTAGTTAAGTAAAATAGTTTTAGCTTTTAGTCCCAAAGGATTCATTGACAAGTCTTTCAATATCAAATTAATTTCCTTGTTTGCTTGAAAAGAAACGTTCTTTCTGTGCTTAAAAATAAATCCTGCTATCCCCTGCAACTATAACACCATCCATCACTTATTAAATTAGACATTCAATTCATGTATTTCAATAAAACAATCACCAAATTCACACTAACCTTACAACTGCCCTCAGCACCCAGGAAAAGGCATGCTGAGGCAAAGCTGATATGCAAAACTATTTCAAAATGGGACTCATTATCTAGTGAAAAATCAAAAGGAGAGCTGAGATATCTAGAGAATGAAACTATTCCCAGCATCGTTAGAATAGCCAAGTGCGTAGACAAAGCGGCATTTAAGGCATCTAAAAGATCTTTTACGCCGTCGTATATCTTGATAACCTGTGTAAAAGGGTACAATATATATTTACAATTTCCTTCAATCATTTTATTATTGTAAAGAACACATCTCCAGTCTCATAAATATTATTTTCATACCAACATCGCATTCGGCTGCAATAAGCCAAGACGCTCCTCTATTTCACGGCAGAGTTGGTAGAAAGCCCAGAAACAAAGATGAACAGTAAATATCGCAAATGAAAACACCAGTACTGCATAGCATTGTAGTATGATGTAAACAATGTATGTGATTTTATTTCCCAAGCTAGCTTCATGAAGCAATGGAAAGTCTGAGAAGGATCGAATCAAATATTTCTGTGTCACAGCGTCTGTGCTCGATACAATGTAAACGGATTGCACTAAAATGTATCCGAATCTGATGAATGGAAAAACGCAAAGTGTCCACGCGAGAATCAATGACTGAATTCAGGGGATAATTGTTTTAAATGTCAATTGTATACTATTATTTAAAATGTTGTCTACTCATCCTCAGCCTCATGCTTTTATTTAACTCACCTTACTCGGAAATGTTTGTTTTAATTTCGAATTTGTTGCATACAGCTTATGAGATACTTGGCAAATTTTCATAAATCCTTTCGGCTTTAGCCACACTATATTGAAGAGATTAGCAACTGCAGTCCATCTAAAGACGGAAGATAAGACTTCGAATTGACTGTTGGGGTCCACGCCTTGTTGAAAATATGTAATATTGCTTGTTATCATAGAATGAGTTGTAACGAAAATGGTCGCAAGATGAATTCCAATGAAAAATATCTACATAATACATTTTTTTATACATGTTAAATGCTCGTGTTAAGCCTGAATTCATTACTTCCGACATCATACCTTAAGAGGTGTGGGACAATAAAAGACCAACTTCCCATCGACTACGTTCACAGAGAATGGAAGAATACCACTTAATTGCAAAACTTTCTGGGTTAGCATAAGAATTCGATGTGAGTTCCATCCGAGCTTCTTCTCACTTCCAAATTCATTGACAGTTATTATAATTGTGAAAGAATATACGATAATGCTATTTCTCTGTCCTTCTTACCATCCATCGGAATTTGGCATTTCCCCTTTAATTGGAAACGCTTCCTGAATTTTCATTTTGCAAGTCAATGAGATATTCAATTCGCTGCGTAATTCAGAAATTACTTTGGATGGGTTCAGTAAATAAATCAAATATTATAAATTACAATGACCATAAATGTTATTTTTTCAGTATCAACAGGAAGGCAAGCCCTGGGGTAATAGCTATTGAAGTTTACGGTAGAAAATATCGAGCTGCATAGGATGCCTCGCAATCCTGTGTGCAAAGGTGTGCAGCTATACTTTAACGATTGCACGAATCGCGATTAATTTAATTTTTCGGTCCACCTTTAACAAACATGTCAATCACGAGAATCCATCCGTAAAACTATGAATTGATCAGACTAATGAGGTTTTGCAAGGTTTACAGTGACAACACAATGACTTGTTTTTAGCTCACCTTGTAACCTAGTTTTTAGCCTAGATACTTAATTTCGAGCTTATAGAGCCACGTATGATGTCCGGAGGTCCGTCTGTCCGGCCGTGTGTTCGCGATTCATCTCAAGAACCACCGGACAGATCGGCACCAAAATTTGCAAATATCTAGGAAAAGCGATGTAGAGCTCCCTCGCAAATTTGGGTGTTGATAGGTTGAACGTGTGTCCAGTGGGGGTGACCAGAGTGGACAAAGTGGCAATTTATGAGGAGGTTTATACATGTTCTGGTACCCATGTACTATACACATATGTTTTTTTACGGATACTGTATTCTGTAGGTCCGTACTTGGAAACTAAATAGATTATCTGGGCTTCGAGAATCGGCTTGGAATAGGTTTTCAGCCTGTAGTCTTTACATACACGATGGTAGCAAATGTAACAAGATATACAGCTAACAACTCCTTGGTCAAGAAGAAATCAATATTTTACACTTAAATGACTTCTTCTTCATGTTCATTAGTAGTCGCTGTCTCAAAAGTAGGGAGTTGTCCTCATCTTCACTTCAGTACATGTCTCCCTATAAGAAGATTACATATGTGCATCAAGTTACATCGTACATTTGAAGATCTGCTAAATTCTCGACACTATAAATTGACTCGCAAGGTATCAATTCATACGCAGCATTGGGTTAACTTATGGTAATTAAAGTTACAGTAGTAAATATAATTTTCTGACCAAAATATGTCAGAGCCTACGCAAGAAGAGTATAAACTTATCGCTGAAGTGCGTGAGAACCATTAACCATTGATATTTAATCATAGCAATAAACTTGCATTAGAATTCACAGGTTTTTGTTTTTTATTTTATAAGTTTCGCATAAAGGTGAAAGATATTCTCACTTCTGCAGAGCAGAGGAGTGACCAATTCCTCATACGATGGATTAGAGGTTTGTCAATTACTGCAAGCTACTATAGAGCAATAACTCGTTAACTGCTTAAGTGAAGCACAATCAACAGTGATGCATAATTAATTAAGACAATTCTGTTTTTAGCTCGAAATGGTGATTTGCAAAAAGCTGAGGTCATGCTACGTGATGTAAGATTTAAACATTTAACAACGAATTTCTTCACGAAGTTTGTGTGTACTGTGCTTTCCTTACATTTCCATTTCCTCAGAAGTAGACAAGAATATGAGATTTAAACATGAACTTCATTTACTTTTCACACAACTAACTAGCTAAAATTTACTTCTATGCAGGCAACAAAGTGGAGAAAAGAAAATGAAATGGACGAAGCCTTGTCGAAAGAACTTCATCCATTCATTCTAAATAATTTTCCGTTTTGGATAGATTCAACTGATAAATTTGGAAGACCAGGTTCTCTGTCTACAAATATCTCTCACAGCCCTCAGTTGATGGCCTCTTTTATGTTATTGCAATTCTTATTTACGTGATTAATAGTTATAGAGCTTCCCATTGGCCTCTGGGATGTACGAACCGCTATGGACACGCCCGAAAATGAGAGAAACTTCGGACATTTCATCAATTATTTGTTCGAGGTCGTTGTCGACAAAATTCGACTACGTCAAGGTAATAATGACGGGAAAACATGGCCTGTCACGCAAGTTTTGGGTATTTGGAACTGGACAGGATATTCGTACGCACAATTTCTACACAAGAAAGGTATTAAAAGTATTAATATAATTCAAATAATCCGATTTTCTTAAATTACGTTGTCTTAAAAGGTTGCTTGTATTTCAGCGATTTCGAATATTCTGCGAATGTGTAGTGTATACGAAGCTTACTACCCAGAAATTCTTTTCAAAATAATCTGCGTTAATTGCCCTGTCTTTTTTCCGGTGCTATTTGGAATGGCAAAACATTTGGTGGATATTAAAACGCTCAGCAAAATAGAAATGTACGGAAAAAAATCGCGAGCAGTGGGAGCCGATGGTTCGAAGCTTTGTTGACCCAGAAGCAATTGGAATCGAATTCGGAGGCTCAAGGTTTTACAGATTGACAGATAAAAATGTCTGAAAAAACCCATTAGGTTACTTAAACCCGGAAAAGAGATTGCAAAACTGGCGAAGTCTATGAAAGGAATTTCTGTGCGCCCCATTTTCGTTGAAATGAATTATCCTGCAAAATAAATTGGAATAAACCCTACAAAACTTTTACATGCAATATTTTTTATTTATCATTTTTTTTGCGTGTTCTTACTTGTTTGTTATCTACTATTTAAAATATGAAGCTGAATTTGAAATATGGCAATCATTTAGAACAATCTGGAATTACTGACTTATTATAATTTACTTATTATAATTTCATAAGGACTTGTATGTATTTGTTAACTGAGTGAGGGAGTAAATGCAGAGAAAGTTGCACCAATTATTGGGTCGCTTGCACACAAGGGCTGACTAGTCGGAGAAGGAGGAAGAAAGATTCAGCTCTGCTTACGTTCAATGTGTTTCATTCACTTTTGTGTCTAATTGTGTCCCTTCGTAGTATTAACAAACTAAATGCCATCTACAGTTGTTGCACAAATTAATTACTGTTAGGCCTGCGGATAGGTGACTAAAACAGACACACACACATTTATTGTAGTAACAAAGGAGACGATTGGACGTGGACTTGAAACGTGAACATCTCTCAAACTATCAATTAGCAATAAATTGACAATTATAACTGGCCTTAAGAGTACGACAATTATGTGGGAGAGATTCCAAATGCCTGGGAATGAATACTACATGAATTAATTTAGAGATATCCGCTTTTATTAATTTACAACAGTTTTAAACTATTAATGACAAGATAAGAAAGGGTTATACAACGCAAGGATTAGACTCGTCGTAATACGCAGGGTAATTTGAAGAATTGTTTGAAGAGTGACCTTCTTCGAATGACTTTCCCTCGACACCACCTGAAACATTTTCACATTTACCTAGGTTGATTTTATTGAGAGGGTTGTTTAGTCCACGGGACAAATTTGAACCACTTATATCTAAATCTAATAAAGTATCAGAAACATTGTTAAGCATATTCTTGGACGCATCGTTAGACGTTTCGAGAATGAGATTAGAAAATGTAGAGTTCGACAGCTCAGCTAAATTATCACAGCCGCCTTCGTCTAAAGGCTCGTCTAGTAGATTTGTCAAGTTAGTTCTGCAGGCTTTGTCTTCATCGCTAGGGTTCGGCCGTCCTTCATCATTATCATCTGGTGCAAGGCCTTGAATGAGTGTAGTTGCTATAATAAATGAAGAAATCTAGATATTATAACAATAAGTCCAAATCCTATGACTTCAATTTATTAGCGAGTCTCTAGTATATACCAGTTTGCTCGACGAGCGACACAAGACTTTCGTGTTCATTGGTAAGCTCCGAATTCTCTATTCGATGTCCTTGTCCGTAGTCCTCAGTTTTTCTGTAAGTCAACCTCTCAGGGTCTAGTCCTAGAATGCGGTACAACTTAATGGCAGGAAGGTATAATTGTCCTTTTGCGTCTGTTGCCTGAGTGCAAATTCACACGATAGCTACATCGATTCGATACCAAAGGATGAAACAGATTAAAGTAGCATAGAAATGCATTACCTTAATAAAAGTAACTAAAAATGGACGAGATTTATATCTCTTGAAAAGAGATTCAATCTTAGATCCATAGAAGTTTCGGAGCGACGTTCCATTGAACTCATCCATTATGTCTCCGATCGAAATTTTATCATTCTATTAATATAACATTTCACTTAAAAACTTACAATGAAGGATAATCATAGAAATCAATTGGCCTTTGGCTTACAAGTTCAGCTGCCAAGCTATTAGGAACAATGTCAGCAATAACTGCGAATCCCAATGGGAACCCCAAAGTAAGCCCCAATTTTTCGCACGGTACGAATTCAGCCTTAAAAAGTAACGGAATTTGCCAAGACTCGTCAAGAAATGATGAGTTATTGAGATCCAAATTGAAATCATAATGACTTAATTGATGAGTAAGTGAGCAAAATATTTGACACAAGATTTCATGGCCCAAGATTGATCCCCTAGGACAGTAATTTACTCGGAGGTTAGGATCACTGTAGTCCTCATTCTCCACGTGAAATTGTATGGGAATGTGCAGACACTTGCGCTTAAGACAACTTCTTATGAGAAGTCGAGTCTTCCCAACATGTGTCCTTGTCTTTGGGTCACTCAGGACATCCTCAAACGCCAATTTAAACGACAAGGGGATTATTCTGGACAACAGAACACATGTAGTAGTAAATAGGAATGCAAACAAGTTCAATTTACATAGAGTTAATATATAATCTGATAATATTTTGTTTAATACCTGTGATACTTGCGAACAAGTTGATAAAACCATGAAAATGCATCCGTTCGCCAAGGAGTAAATCCGTCATGTCGAATTAATCCCTTGAGGAACACAGACTCGATGCAATGACACAGAAGAAATACTGTTTCATTATCGTCTCCGTACGGGGGTTTGCTTGTTAGCACCAATTTGGCTATGTGACCTGTGATGCGGGTGAAAGTTGGAGAAACATGAAACTGTGATTCGAAATTATGAATTATTCAATTACTTGTACCTTTAAGCTCTTTCAGCAGTGGATCACTAAGTGTCATCTTGAAAACATTCCCACTTTGCAGAGATTCTAATCAACCAGTTAGCATTCTGCTGTCGACTTTATTTCTCCGATGTACAAATCCTTGCAGCGTGAAGAATTCGTTCCTTGGATGAAAAACTGTCAGTTCGTTAACAGTTTGTTGATAAAATATTTACGTGAAATTGTATTAAAAGTCAGGATTTCTGTTATTCCCTGTCAGCCGCTAAGAAATACAATACATTCTGCTCAAGCTCAGTCAGTAAAACGGGGAGTGAACATGCAATTTGATACACACGGAACCCGAGCAATAACATGGAAATTGGAGTAGGAGCAGAAAAATCAATACTCTTCTGCTACAAAAACCAACAACCGTCTGCCTGCATAATTCATTGTCACTTAAGTAATGAGCTGCAAAACACAGATTGATGCGGCAAGAGGAAACCCAATACGAGTAAGCTGACTCACGCATGAATGTTTTATTCTTGACGCTTAATCATTTATTCATTGTACAAACTGTCTTTAGAGGATTTCCTTTCGAAACTCATTTACTCAACAGACTAAATACTTGATTAAAATATTAAGGAGAGTAAGTAATCTGGAATGGAGCATTCGCTGTCAGGTTGAGACGAGTTATTTTGACTTCCTTTGTAATTGGGTCTACTGTAAAATCTGTATGAGGGGATCCATTTACAGTCACACTGGACACAGATGCAGCTCCCATTAAACGAACTGTGCTCAAAGTCAAGTTAGCCATTCCAGAGTATCCATTCATTTCAACCACACAAGAGATTTGTCCATTTTCTGCTGTGTATCTCGCCTGGAAGTATTCTCCAGTCTCTATTGGATCTATTGGATTAGAACGTAGCAAAAATGATAATCAGAAAGTACTCAAATACATCGATAAGTATGCTATAAACGTACTCAAGTTGTCCCCAGCATCGTAGTAGAGAGTTCCAATTGCAGACGCGTTCTCGTTGAGGGGCACAATGAGACCGAGAGGGTTCTGTCGTGCCAGTTCTGTGTTCACTGCAGGGTCCTGCGTTGGAATGATAACTCCACCTCGGACATGAACAGGAATGAACTCAAGCGGAGCATCGAGAGTAACGCTGCCCTTCTTCGTAGCCACCTCCTGTCCATTGTAGTAGGAGAAGAAACGAGCGTCTGGGAAGTAGCCTGTGACATTTGTCATCCCTTCGTCTATGACAGGAGTCACCAGAAGCCCAGAGCCCCACAAGAATTGTCTGTCGATGGCGAAAGTCTCGGGATCATTAGGGAACTCAAACCACATTGCTCGATACACCGTTCCCCCATTAGCTGCATGGTTAGCCAGGAGTGTGTACAAGTATGGCATGAGATTGTATCGGACATTCATTGCTGCCTTCGACGATTCGATGATTTCTCCATTAAATGAAGCAGGGTCCTGATCAGGTCTTCCGTTGGCATTGTGATTTCTTGAAAAAGGGTAGAAAGCTCCTAACTCGGTCCATCTCTGACACAACTCTTTTGTTGCATCCAACTGATGGCCACAGATATCTGGGCCAACGAATGGCATCCCAAATAGATTAAATTGAAGAGTACCAATAATGGAGTAGTGCAAGTTCTCCCAAGTACTCCAGTTATCTCCCAGCCAATGAGTAACCCATCGCTGAGATCCAATATAAGTAGAACGAGACAGAGCAAAAGTTCTCTTGTTGCCCACTGCTGCTTGAGTTCCCCTACACACATATTCCATAAAATATACAAATCCTTTCGTAGTTAGAGCAATTACGTCGTAGTTAATGAATCTTACGCAATTGTAGGCTCAGATTCGAACCATCCGAAAAGTGAATGAGTGTCGTAGTGTTTTCCTACACTGTCCAGATGTTCAGGACAAATTGTGGACTCGTACAAAGTTTCCTGTGCAACGTGAGGAAGGAATGGAGGGTCATTTAGAATACTTGCAGGACATCCCTCGACCATGTCTCCGTTCACAAAGTTCGATGGTTCATTCATGTCCTGTTCAATACAGATGTGATTGCACGATTACTTATTGCTTTCCCCTAATAAAACGCTTCATCCACAACAGCTTACTATCCACAAGGCGTCAAATTCCAGAACATCGTGAAAGTCTCTGATTGACTTAATCCACCACTCCCTCGTTCTGTTGAGAGTGTAGTCGGGGTAGTAGCAGGGCTCTTCAGGCCACATTCTTCCGTCAACAGGAGTTCCGTCAGCCTTCTTTATCCAAACATCGAGTGCGTTTCCTTCATCAAACGCAGGATAGGTCCCTGCAGGCTCCCCAGTGCTGATCACAGGATCCAGGATGGTCATAAACTTAATTCCTTTTGTCTTTAACTCCTTCACATATTCCGGGAGACCAGCGAAGTTAATAGGATCGTAGGTGAAGTCTAGTTCTCTGTCCATTATGTCAATATCTCCGTATTGCACATCCTAAGTAGAAGTGAACCATTGTATTTCGATGTTCCGCCCTGAAAGCCTATACTTATGGAATTAACTTACATAGGGGATTTCGGACGCAATCATTCTATCAACGACTTCCTTCAACTTATCAATGTGGTCGTATCCATACTTGCAAAGCTGAAATCCCAAGGACCAGTATGGAGGCAGAGGATATCTTCCAACAGCCTACACAACATTTAAAAATTATAAGTCTAATATTAAACTAAGGCCATAACTGTTGTTTATGTTAAATCCGTCTTTAGGTCACCTCAGTATATTGCTGCACAGTACTTTCAGGCGTTGGTCCTAAGAAAAGGTAAATGTCAAGCAGTCCACCAATTGTTCTGTAGACAATTCCGGGTGCAGGAATCATTTCGAACTCTGAAAAATAATGTTATTTGAATACTAGAGACATTTCACCAGCGAACCTTTATTATACTGAGCTTTACCTTGAGCATTACTGTTTACAATGACCACAGCGTGGGCATTGCCATCCTCTTCCAATACTGTGTAATGAGGATGCACACCGTAAATGTTGTTTGTATACTGATCAAGACATGAAATAATTAGATACTCAACTAATTACAACCATGCTGTATATAGGTCTGCTTACGATGGGTGAGTATCCATTTGCCCACAGAGGCCATTTTAGAAACTGGTCGAATCTGTGTTTGAAAGATTTCTGCTCGTTCTCACCGATGCCGTAAACATTCGTAGTGGGGACTTTGATTCCCAAAGAGATGAATTGGTCAGCGAAAGTGAATCCTCCAAGGGAAGTGTCGAACAAAACCGTTCCACTTGATTTGCGCACGACCCTGAAGGAGAAGACAGGGTCGTTCGTGAAGAACACGTCGTACAATGGATTCGCAGGCCCACTTGAAGGTGGATCAATTTGGAGAGGCACTTCCCATCGTGGCTTGTCATCTGTTATCTGCAGTCCACACAATTAATTAGCCAGTTGTCCGTCTGTCCACTTAATAAAACGAATTATAATTGCAAATCGCATCTCATACTTTAATCCGCAGACGATAATCAGACTGGAATTCAACAGAAACTGTAAGGTTATTTGCGTCTCCTCCGAACAAACTTGTGGTGGTAGTTCTTGCCAGTTCAACTCTGCAATGTGTAAAAACATGGAAAGTCAATTAATCAATCAATCAAGTTGAAGATATGTTAATGTTCATTGTAAGAAACGTGCCTGTAGCCGTTTCCAGTGTTGATAGGTTCTCCAACCATCGAATATCCGTAATTCCTGGGGAAGAAGCAGTTTGGAACACCCACGCCTGCTGAACACCAAGTACAGCCTCTGTCAATGCATCTCTGCTCCGTGGAGTCCTTGTCAGGGTGACAGTCAACTCGTTCCGCAACAGGCAGACATTCCTGAGCCACACCCACAGCGATGAACAAGAAACTCACAAAGGTCACAGCGTTCATGGTAAACTGTCTTCAGCACGACACACTGAAGTGTCAACCAATGAACACACCTTTATATAAGGCCCACCAGGTTAGTATCTCGATAATCTTTGAAAAGAAGAGATGTGCGCAAAGTTCGGATTGGCATAAACAGATTCGGAGTATAACAATCGATTAGCAGGCAAGATAATTTTATCAGTGTTTTCAAAGGATTTGAGGAGGGACCTCCACCTCCCTAAAACCACTTAACACGGTCAACGGTGCTCAAGTGGATAGGATGTAGGTACAAAAATACGTCCATGAATCAACAAAATGAGATTTGAACATTTAGTCGATGAGTCCAATCCTTCAATCTGCCCTGAATATGGAACCAGTCACTTAATTATGTTTTCGTTATCAGTTGACAAGTTTAAGATAAAATTCAATTTATTTGCACATACAGATTTATTTGTAGGACTAATCAACTGAAAGATTAAGGTGCGAATGTGACAGTGAAAGGTGTGTTGGCTTGAAGGGAAAGATTGAAAACTCTCACTTCTTTTGTAGTTGCATCGACAGTGAAAGATGGATGAGGTGACCCATTCACAGTGACGCTGGAGACACTTGACGCTCCGAGCAATCGGAATGTTCCGAAAGTCTTGTTAGCCATGTCAGAGTATCCGTTCATCTCAACTGTAGACTTCAGCTCTCCAGCAGACATGGCAAAGTAGGCTTTGAAGTACTCTCCAGTCTGCATGGGATCTGCAATACATTGAGAACCACTCTCATTAGGTACCTGTGTTCTTATCTAATTGACAGTGGTGACACAATTGACACAGCACATACTCAAGTTGTCTCCAACATCGTAGTAGAGGCTTCCTGATGCAGAGTCATTTTCGTTGAGGGGCACAATGAGACCGAGAGGGTTCTGTCGTGCGAGTTCGGTGTTCACTGCAGGGTCTTGCGTTGGAATGATAACTCCTCCTCGGACATGAACAGGAATGAATTCAAGAGGAGCATCGAGAGTAACGCTGCCCTTCTTCGTAGTCACTTCCTGTCCATTGTAGTAGGAGAAGAAGCGAGCATCTGGGAAGTACCCTGTGACAGTTGTCATCCCTTCGTCTAAAACAGGAGTCACGAGAAGTCCAGATCCCCACAAGAATTGTCTGTCGATTCCATGTGTCGCAGGGTCTTGAGGGAATTCGAACCACAGAGGTCGGAACACAGTTCCTCCGTTGCTGTTATGATCAGCCAGCAGAGTGTAAAGGTAAGGAAGGAGGTTGTATCGAACGTTCAAAGCAGCTCTAGAGGATTCAATGATTTCTCCATTAAATGCCGCAGGGTCTTGAGGCAGCCATCCTTTGCCGTTGTGGCTTCTAGAGAAGGGATAGAAAGCTCCGAGTTCCGTCCATCGCTGACACATTTCTTTGTTACTGTCAAAAATGTGGCCACAGATATCAGGACCAACGAATGGCATCCCGAAGAGATTGAACTGAAGAGTCCCAATAATGGAGAAATGCAAGTTGCTCCATAAACTCCAGTTATCACCTGAATACGATATTTGGTGAGTTTACTTCAAACAAGAATCCAAACATGTTTTAAAATGTCTACCTAGCCAGTGAGTCAGCCACCTTCCTGTTCCTAAGTAAGTTGATCGAGACAACGCAAAGGTTCTCTTGTTACCCAAAGCCATTTGAGTTGCTCTGTTATTATAAAGATAATAAAATATTAAAAATATTATACACGAACTTCTTTCTTATATAATTAATATGAGTCTCAAACTTACACCATAGTTGGTTCAGATTCAAACCATCCGAAAAGCGAGTGAGTGTCGTAGTGCTTTCCAGCACTGTCTTCATGATCAGGGCAGATGGTTTTAAAGTACAAATTGTCAGAGGCGACTCTCGGAAGGTAAGGTGGATCATTGTAACTATTAGATGGACATCCTTCATCCATATCTCCATTTACGAAGTTAGCTGGTTCATTCATATCCTATGAAGGCAGTATATCGTGTTTTAAGGAGCTGCTGACAGGTGAATGGTAAGTATAATTTCTGAAGTAATTTAGTACAATCCACAAAGCATCGAATTCCAAGACATCATGAAATTCTGTGATGAACCGAATCCACCACTCCCTCGTGGAGTTTTTGGAGTAGTCAGGGAAGTAAACAGGATCATCAGGCCACACCTCCCCCTTCACTGGAGTTCCATCCGCTTTCTTCACCCAAATGTCCATCTCATTTCCAACGTCAAACGGTGGGTATGTTCCAGCAGGCTCTCCTGTGCTTATACACGGATCCTGATAGCATAATTTTGTATACATAAACTGAGTATCTTCTAAATCAAACAGGCCACAGGATCAACGAAATATTACCAAAATAGTCATAAACTTGATCCCTTTAGTTTTCAGTTCTTTCACATATTCAGGAAGTCCTGAGAAGTTAACTTTGTTGTATGTGAAATCTAATTCTCGATCCATAATATCAATATCTCCGTATTGCACGTCCTACCACAACCATTCAATTAGAAAAACAAGTATCGTAGTAAATAACAAACAGATGGATTAATCAAACTCATACGTACATATGGAATTTCAGCTGCAATCATTCTATCCACGACAGCCTTCATCGTATCAATATGATCGTATCCGTACTGACACAGTTGAAATCCAAGGGACCAGTAAGGTGGCAATTGATACCGTCCTACAGCCTACAAAGGTGGAATATTAATATGATTTGTTAGAACTAATCGCATTTTAAAATTTCTTGCAAATATTGAACTACTTACCTCTGTGTACTGCTGCACAGTGGTCTCAGGAGTAGGCCCGAGGAAAAAGTAAATGTCAAGGAGTCCACCAATTGTTCTGTACACGATACCAGGGGCAGGAACCATTTCAAACTCTACCATTTGAATAATCAACAATCTTAATTTGAACCTTAATATAATAATACTCATCATTATTTTCTGACATTAGACCTTGAGCATTGCTGTTGACGATTATGACTGCATGAGCATTTCCATCTTCTTCCAGGACGGTGTAGTGGGGCTGAACGCCATACATGTTGTTCGTGTACTAAAGGAAGCAAGAAATACACGTTTTAATTAAGTAAGCCCCCGCATTGCAGAGCATATTGTGCACGTTAATTTTACATCTGGAGGTTGATCCTTAGCCCACAAAGGCCATCGAATGAATTCCTCAAAGTTATGCCTAAAAGATGGTTGCTCATTTTCCCCAAGACCGTACACATTTCTGCTGGGCAACTTTATTCCAAGTGAGATGAACTGATCCGCGAAGGTGAATCCTCCGAGAGACGTGTCAAAAAGTACAGTCCCCGTGGCTTTTCGTACAACTCGGAACGAGAAAACAGGAGTGTTGGTGAAGAACACGTCATACAATGGGTTGCTTGGACCACTTGCAGGTGGGTCAATTTGAAGTGGAACCTCCCAACGTGGCTTATCGTCACTTATCTGAAAATGAGGGCATGAAAACAATCAATCACAATTAACGTCTCTGCGATGACAGACTTTTTATGGCTTTGTGGCACATTTGGCATAATGTGTCCCTTACTTTAATCCTCAGCCGATAATCAGACTGGAATTCCACCACCATGGTTAAAGACGTGGCGTCTCCTCCAAACAATGTGCTGGTGGTTGTCCGTTGCAATTCAACCCTTAAAAAGTACCGAGAATATTAATGAATCCTGTTTAATTGCAATCTATAATGAAATGACGATATTTTGGTAAGGTACCTGTAGCCATTTCCAGTGTTGATAGGTTCTCCAATCATGGAATACCCGTAGGTTGGTGGGAAGAAGCAGGCAGGTACACCTGGTCCACCGTCACACCAGGTACATCCTCGTTGAAGACATCGTTCTTCCGATGCATTCCAGTCAGGATGGCAGTCCACTCGTTCTGCTACAGGAAGACATTCCTGAGCCACAGACAGCGCCACAAAGATGCTCACAAGCACCATAAGAGTCTTCATGATGAATGCAATTCACACTCTGATTTCTCCACAGTTAAATGTGTCCCTGTTTAACGAGGGATCGCAGGGAAGCTGATTAATGAACAGTATCAGTAAAGTTTGCTCAAAGTTTTTTCTGATTATCCTCTGATTTATAAACAATAAATCATTGTCATTCATTGTGTATGATTTTGTGTGATCAGACATTAATCCTTCTGACAAGAAGACAAGATCCAAACTCTGGACTTTTGTAGTGTTTATGCAACTAGCTGATATAATGTCCGAAAATAACTTGATTGCTGGATCAAACCAATTTTTAATTTAATTTTAAAGTAATGCAATAATCTACTTGGCACTCGACGCTAACCTTACATTATAATGGGTATATCTCCCCTTGGTAAACCCGAAAGTTAATCTCCACATTTATTTTAAACTTACTCAAACTTTCAAACTACCTCGCTTCCTTCATTACTCGTCTCTGAGAAGCGAGATTAAAAATGCAGTTCTTATTCTCAATAGTCGTAGCGTCCTGTGTTCATCTCAGTTTGGGCCAGAATGACGATGGCCCTGTGTTATCCATTCCCCAAGGGACAATGCTGGGCTCCTACGCGCTGTCAAGGGATGGTCGACCCTACTGCATGTTTCGAGCCGTTCCTTACGCTCAATTTCCTAGAAGATTTGACGTAAGCTTATCTAGGCGTACTCAGCACACACACGAAGAATGGATTTGTTTTCATAAATCTCACGTTATATCCTCCTAATGAAGCTTCCTGCGCTTGCCGGACCATGGGAAGGAATTCTGAATGCCACCACCTCAGGACCAGGTTGTCTAACCTCCAATGAATTCGGAACTACTGGGCCTTACGGTGTGGAAGACTGCCTTAACCTCGACATCTCTACTCCATCCGTAATTCACAACACAACATTTTTGTTACTCATCTTTCCCGATTTGAAGGGTAAGCATTTTAAAACGAAAGCCTTTGACAAATTCACTATCCTCTTGCAGCTCCCAAACGATGCTAATTTCACTGGACCTCTGCCCGTGATGGTTTGGATAGCAGGAGGTGGCTTTACTGCTGGATCATCCATCTCATACGGTTCCAAGTATTTTATGGATGAAAATGTTGTTGTTGTTGCAGTTAATTATCGTTTAGGAGCTTTTGGTATTAATAAGTTGAACTTCCATCCACTACAAAAATTATTTTCCAATCAATTTGATTTTATTCCATCAAATTCATTTATTTCAGGAATGCTTAACGCAGGTGTGGAGGGAGCTCGAGGTAACCAAGCCCTAAAAGATATCACCGTCGCTCTAAAATGGATTCAAGCCAATATTAACTACTTCGGAGGAGATCCAAATACTGTCACCATTTTTGGAGAAAGTACAGGAGGAGGGACTACCTCTTTACTTACTCTGTCTCCTATGACACAAGGTTAACTTCTAAAAACTACATCTTACTATCGTTGATATTAACTTCTAAACTGGGTATCATAAGGTCTTTATCACCGTGCAATTATGATGAGTGGTGTCGCAAGTTGCCCCCAAACGATTCTTCATGGAAATCCTGGAATCAAAAATGCAAAACTTCTAGCTGCCGAACTGGACTGTCCTACAAGAGATCCTGAAGCTATGGTTGAATGCCTGAGGAACGCACCTGCATTGGAAGTAGCCAGTCTATCCACAATGCCCATCGATGAATTCGTATGTTACTATACGTAAAGCTTGTGTAGTGGTTAACGCCACTCCTAAATCCTCTGCGTGGTATGGTCTATAGGCTTGGAGAGAAGAAGGACTTCATCTAACGCCGACAATCGAAACATTTTCAAGCGGACCTGACGACGCCAGTATTTTCATAAACGAAGATCCATATGAAATCGCGGACAGAGGGGATTTTCCAAAAGTTCCTATGATGATAGGACACATGAAACAAGAAGGGCTTTATAAAATGACAGCATGTAAGTTAAAGACCTGTGCTTACACGCGTAGTCCTCTTAAGCAAACGAGTCACTAATCTGTCAATTCGTTCTCTCAGTTCTCTCGAATCCTGCCTTCGTGGAAAAGCTGAACACTGAATTCGGAAGGCTAATTCCAGAGTGGCTTCTATACTACGACTCTGCAGTTGACCCCTGCGCTGTGACAGGAAAGATAAAGGAATTTTACTTCAACAACCAAAATGTCACGTTGGATCTGGTTGAAGAATTCGAGCTTCTTGTAGGAGATGCTTTGATGAACCATTGCACTCGGAAGATGGTTCACGCCTACTCCAAGTACACTGACGTTTATATGTACAGCTTTATAAGACCCAAAGCAATCGGTAAAAACAAACGAATTCAAGGAGTTGATTGTTCGTACTTTAACTTGGTGTCTTGAAGATTAAGAGTTTCTTTCTCCGTAGACCCTGAGCAGTGGCCCGCTTCTCATGGGGAAGATTTGTACTACATGTTTAATGCTTTGCCTGAAGCAGGAGTCGAACCTTATTTTCCAGAGATTAAGCCTGGAGATGGCGATTACCAGTTTTCTAAAGACTTCATCAAGGTCTTGGTCAACTTCGCTAGAGATGGGTGAGATTTGAAAGGCTCATTATAGTTGGAATGTTAATATTCTTGTCTGAATATTTGGCAACGCATATTCTTAGAGAACCTGGTGCATGGGGTACAACAGTATGGACTCCTTTAGAGGAAGGACAGCTTTTCAATGTATTGCAAATTGATTCTGAACAACCGTTTATGACGACCGTCACGCCTGAGTATATGGACTCATGGAGATTTTGGGACAGCTTGAACCTTAAAATTGTTCCTTGATGGTTAAACATACCTCTACAAGTTTCGCTTATAGTTCGTTTGCTTGTCACTAATAATAATAGTGCAATTGTGATGTTTTCAAATTTTGCAATAATAGCTTGACATTAATGAAATTAGGAAAGATAATCCAACTTTAATAAAGTGCTAAGGAAAAGTATTTAAAATGCAATAGCAACTCAAGTTTCAAAGCTGAACAGTTACGTACACGGAAATAACTGGAAAGTATAAGATTACTGCTATGTTCACGATGTTGTTTATTCAAGATGTATCAATTATTTAGACAATTTAAAGTTGATCAAGTTTGTGTTTTCTTCAGTGCAACTAGAGCTCGAAAAGTTCCTCCAATAACTCGTCTAAGAAATTTGAGAATTGTGAGTCTCGTGATGATAAATGTCCCCCGTATTCCAAATGCCATGGGTCGCATGGATTTTCGAACCCTCTTGAAATACTTTGCGTCAAATTTACTTTCAGCAGTCACTGAGCTCCAAGATTTAAGCATTTTCTTGTCCGATACGTGATGACTACCTGCTATCTCAAGAACCAGGCTCCAGAATAAAGTATAGCCGATTAATGCGCAAATTAAGATAATTTTTGAAGCAACGTCTCGCTCGAGACCTTGTCGGATCAGAGTGAATATTGCATACACCAAGAATTGCAACAAGAGAGCGTTCATGGGTACAAGTAAGGGGCCTGTCAAATCATTCATGTTCCTCTGCAGGATATCCAGTTTTCTGTACTCTCGAATCAAATTGTGTAGGTGTCTCAACCTGTCCTGGGTTATGTATCTCAGTCTCTTACTAACGCGGAATTGCCCATGCACTGCGAATATAACTGGAACGTCAAAAATTCAACGGAACCATAAGTTAAGGGCTTTTGAACAATTAAAAACTGAAGTAGGATGCTTACCAAAATTCATCGTCATGTACAATGTTGATTGTAAAAGAGCATTTCCAAAACCATACATATAGCCTACGATGCACGCAGACGTAAGAATTCTGTAGCTTTGTTGGTTTCTCAGGTATGCTGGAGCCAAACTACTTATGTAAATAATTGAGTCGGGAAAAAACCAATTATGCATTGCGACAGTCCACGGAAGGATAACATTAAAGAACCAAAATCCTAGAAATAAGAGAAATTCCATGAAACGTCCACAGAGTGAGGTCCTAATGCGGTATGAGGATGACGCCCAATTTCCTACAATATTCATGTACAAATGTATTTCGAACCGAATAGTTTATTCAGAAGAGAAGGAATGGAATATCTTACTTTTGAATCGCAGAGCATAGCGGTACAATTGAGTCATGGACACAGCCATTGAGGTGTTTGATAGCGTTCCATATTGAAGTAAGTAAGATCCCATGCTCAGCAAATGAAGCAAAAATACGGAGTAGCACAATGGAAATTCACTTTTCAAAACGGGAGATAACTTGGATTCAATGCACCTAATTGCTAAGTATACCCAGTACAGCAATATCATCGTGAATTGAAGGTTATTTAAAACTTTTGCAGCTTTGTGTTCGTACAGTAATTTAGCTTGAACATTAAAACATATTCGGCCTGATCCAAGTAATGCATTCCAGCTAAGAAGTCCCTCAAGTATAAATGGATACTCTTTTGAAAACATTATTATTGTTTCAAAAATTGGTGCAGGCTGCGGTGCAAAGGCTGTTATATGGTTTACAAAATTTCACCGTATTTTTAGAAAATTTTAATTGTTGTGTGAATGGTTCAAAAATCGCTTATCGACTGCTTCGTTTTTTGCTTAGTACGGCGAGTACGGCCAGGCTTATTCGTAAACTATATTAATGGCTGGCCAGTTTACTAAAATAACAAATATTTAATGAAGCATGCTCATAAAATTCGTAAGGCCATACTCAAGCTCCAATATGATATTAATTATTTAAGGCAAGTTTAATTCAACTGAAGACACGAATTGCAGATATTTTCCTTCGATGAGGTATTGAGAAATGTTTTGATGATACAAGGTCACATTACGTCAAAACACAAAATACAGCACAATTGTGTATTAGCATTTTAGCATGACACACAGGTTTGTAAAATTTCATGCTCCAAAATGATGGCCAACAGTAAAGACTACCAGCGAAAAGGAATTATCATGAAGCAGAGTTTACAATGGCTACGAGATAAATGGGATATTCGAAACTACGGTCGTAGTATGGTAACGGATTCTTCTAGCTACTTACTGTATTACGTAAAACATCCGTCCCTTCAGTAAATAAGCTACTGCTTACACTCTCTTGCAATATATATTTTGACTAAACGATGCAATTTCACAACTTTGTATTTTTAAGAGCAACTAAAAGCCTTACAGTCCCACGAATCCATGTCAAGTAAAATTTAAGTATTGTCAGTCTTCCTATCGTAAAAATTCCATTGACTCCAAATCTGAAAGGTTTGCAAGATTTGCGAAACCTTCTTACAAAGTGTATGTCTTCCTTTTTCTTAAACACAAGGAACTTCCAAGACTTAATTATCTGCTTCTCTTCCATTTCATGTCTCCCCGTAAACTCTAGAACCAATGTCCAAAATATAAAATAACCCACAAATCCAACCACTAGAATCAATATGGAGATCTTTTCCATTTCTTTCCTATGACGAAGGATGTTAAAGGCAGAAAATATTAAGAACTGCAGAACTGTAGAGTGAGTGGGAATCAACATGTGTCCGTAAACAATATTCGCGTATTTTTGCAAAATAAGAATTATTCGATACTCCTTGAAGATATTCCATGGATTTCGCAAGGCTGGTTTGCTTATGTAAGCCTTGTTTTTCTTCAATGTCAGCTCAGAATGAATTAGAATCATAGCTAGAATCAATAATTATTGTTTAAAAGTGATTTTGATATTTTAGTATTTACTTCGAAGTTTAGGTATAATTATTTATTCATTGCATCAAAATTGTTCAAAATACCCATTGCGACGCTCATGCAACATCCACTTTGCGCTATGCTGCTTGTCATTCTCAATGAATAATAGCCAGCAATAAGAGCCAGTAAAGATTTGAACACAATATTGTTTGCGATCCAATCTGGGAATAATACTGACGGATAAATGATTTTACTGGAACATAAAAAACAATGAATTGGAACTATGCACCCAACAGCGATGCACATCATACACAAAATAATTAAACCAAAGTCTAAAACTCTCCCACAAAAAGAAGTGGTTACTGAATATGATGAATTCATCCATTTTTCTGTGGATATTAAAAAAATTACGTTTCAAGTTACATACTCAATAAAAGTCAGCATTGTACAAACTCGAGCTTACTTTGAAAACGTAAGGCGTAACGATATGCGTGTGTCATGTAAACTTCCACGGGGAGATTGCCACCAATATTCAGCAACACAAAATATCCTAAAATTACTAATATGTGCAGGAGAAAAATTGCATAACACAGTGGAAACTCATTTTGCAAACACGCAGTCACTTTCGAGCGAACACACTGAGCTAACAGGTAAAGCGTGTATACGAGCACTACTAGAAATTGTAACACTAGCTGAGTTTTCGCATTACGGGTCCTATAAGCCCGCAAACCTACCGGATCAAAAAATATGCATCCACATCCGTATGAAGATGTGAATTTCAAAGCATTCTTGAGTATTAAGCTAAACTCGTTGGAAAACATTAAGATGACCAAGACCTATTGTGAAGTTAGAAGTTACACGATCGAACAGAGCAAATTCAGTCTGTGATCTAAACATGGGTAGAAAAGCAAGTAACAATATTTCGGTGTTTCAAAGATGAATAATAATAAAATATAACAGTAACCTGTTCATGTAAAGAAATTGAAGTTTGCAATTCATCTCTAGGGATTTCAATTTCAAGTCACAAGTAAACTGGCAAGCATATAAATTCTTAATTTTTCATTCGAAATAATATTGTTTCCTTTTCGATCAAAGCGATATTTAGAGAAACACTGCCTAGTCCTATGTAGATATTACATGGAATATTCCGATATACAACGCGTGTTTTATTGCATACATGTACTACCAAGTTTCAACATTGACCCTAATTTGCGGAGCGAATTGAGCAAAAAGCACAAAGTACGTACAGGTTGATGAAACAACAAACAAATTGAAAAGTTTATTGACGGAACTATTAAAACAGAATTGACAACTTCCTTACAGCAAGTATGAGTCCGTAAGTTACTGGAAAATGATGGATACGTAAGCCCAGGTGGGTCTTGTGAAGCTGACTTCCCAATGAATAGAGAATGACCTCATCGTCATGTCGGATTCCTGTTCCCAATACTTTCATATTTTTTACTCTAGTCTCAAACTAAGCTAGAAGAATGAATATTTTTATTTAAAATTTAATTTATGTCAGTCAGTTCTGCATTGTGCATTTACCGTCATCAAAGCCTCTGCAGATAAAACTAAAGACAAGATGAACAGTCCAAAGCACGCGAATGAAAGGAAATATTCATACAGAAGATCGGGCTGCTGTGGCTGAACAATCAAAATAAGTAGTTCGTATAACTGAACAAGCCCATCGTAACATTAAGAGCCACAAATAGTCCAACGATTTTACCCACCCTTTGGAAAAACCCCCTCAGCTCCACATACACTTCCAGTATCTTCAATCGAACAATAATAAGTCATTATATGCATTTTCAAAAGATGCTGCATGGAACTCCACATGAGAAGATTATGATTAATACTAATGACAAATTAATTTACTGATGCGGGGTAGAAACTGAATGACACACACATTAGGTATTCCTATAAGCCCAAATACCTGGACTAAAAATATAATAAATATCAAAAAGAAATGAGCAACCCATTTAATCCGTATTTTAAATTTTCTAGTAACAGAAACCCAACCAAATGATGAGTAATGTCGATCTCACCTTGACCCTCCGCACAAGCAGCAAGCGGGACGAACCCATCTAAACAACAATAATAATAACACAAATATAATCTCCAATCCATTCTGACTTTTCCATCGAAGTAATTCGAATTGCCAACAGTGTTGGGTGACATCCTGTGACCTGTCGTGACCTGACCATGAACACAACTTTGGAACACTCCCGTGACCATCAGTAGCTTATCAAATCAGACAATAGGTGAGGGTGAAATATCTTTCCACATATCCTTCCTCATTACTGATTTTTAGTGTTTACTCTTATGTAATACTATAATTCGTAGTAGCAAGCATGTACAGTTTGATTAATAGTTGTTGATGATGTTCTAGGAAGAAGGACAATATGGCTGTTCTGCATCGTGCGTTGCTGTCGTGGTTCCTCTGCCTCGTGTTCCTCATTCTTCTCGTCATTCGTCTTGACCAACGAACGCAGTGGAACTGGTTTATTGTTTTCATCCCCATGTGGATATTCGACGGAGCTGTGCTGATCTACGCTGCTTTCTACGTGATCCATCGGTGCCGGTCTTCCACCAGAAATGTTTGGCCGTCCATCGTCATCCGCAGGAAGATCGAATTCGTCGCTGTTGTGGGACTCAAGCTGGCTCTTCAAATTATGATTTGTCTCAAGCTGGAGTTTCCACAGTGGAACTTGCCCCTCTACTTCGTCCTCATTCCACTATGGGCCATTCTTTTCTTCGTTATTGCCAAAATGTTCGCCGTTCTTCTTGACATGGCCCTGTCGCCTGAAAATTCTTCTACGGACACTGTCAGTTTGTGGGAAAAAATCTTCGGACGAAGGACAAGCAAAGCGGAACAAAGCAATTAGTAGTATGACATTACTTTAATACAGTCATATTATGAAAATTATACGCAATATTATTTGTTCTGTTTCATTAATTTATTTATTACGGGAAGTAAATATTTTGACTGGTATATTTGTGTTTGCATTCAGTGGCTAAGAATTACGATTTCGTTTACTAGCTCCGTATGACAATAATAGTGGGTTAGTAAATGACATGGTTAATTGTTTATTATATGGATTATATTACTAAAATGAAGTATATATTTCCGTTTATTGCATGTATACTAACAAGACTCCATGCTATGACTTGGTTGCCCAATAAGGATGCATAAATATTTTGTTCTCACGCTTACTATTATGTCTATGGCCTAAGGCGCTTACTGTGCATGCCTTTAGTGTTAGTATTTAATTACATTCGTTTGTTTCCTTCAATCTAGTAAATA
Organism: Isotomurus pseudopalustris; assembly: GCA_034698685.1. Taxonomy (NCBI): domain Eukaryota; kingdom Metazoa; phylum Arthropoda; class Collembola; order Entomobryomorpha; family Isotomidae; genus Isotomurus; species Isotomurus pseudopalustris. Next base: position 32,175 of record JAQGBV010000187.1, read on the forward strand.
ATCTCAGTCAGTTAACGATCATGGTGTATGGTGTATTTGATTCAGCCTTCAAGTCATTGATAAATACTAGATGAGGTCACCAAATGAGCATTTATACGTACGTAAAATCTCGGTCTTTTCCCAGAAGAGGAAATTCGGTACTGAATTTATTCTTCCTGCTATTACCTAGTTTTCCTACCCAACTCAAACTCTAGGCAGTGAATTTAAGAACGATTTTTGTAGTAAAATAACCCCAAATAGCTGGGCTAACTATTACAAGCGAAGAAAGATACGGATTCTGGACACTTGGGGCCGAGGAATATTGCATTTTTTCAGCTTGAATCAGAACCAGCCCAGAAATTATATGTCTCATACTAAACAAGACAAGTTGTCTGCGAATAATGATAGTGAGTACGCATTAAGAATAAGATGTACGATTCTTTATTATTTATCGTTTCGTGATAATTTCATATACACATATTTTCTAATGGTACAATGTTTACATTTCACTTCCAATTTGTTTTTTTGACCTTTTGAGTAATGTTTTTAGCCAGAAGGACCTGGAGATGGTGAATGAAGCCATTTCAATTGCTTCTGGAGCAGCCAGTTTACAAGCATCGTACAACGGAATCATCATTCTGTGCCAAGGCCAAATGCAACTTTGAGTCTGCAATCCCAAAGTTTGTAATGCCATTTTGACGTACTGCTTAGGAGTTGGAACAAGAATTGATGCTTTCGATATTTTGCTGAGCTTAGAAGTAATGTAGCCTGGAAACTGGTGCTGGAAGATAACACCAGTGTCCTTATACTCACTACCCAAATCTTGCGTTAATCTTTGCATGTACGCCTTCGATGCTGAGTATAGAGAGAAATACGGAAACCCCCAGTATGAACTGGCTGATCCCATGTTGATGACAGCACCTTTGTTCCTTTCCAACAACTGTGGTAACACTATAGCCGTCATAACGGTCACGGCATGAATATTTATGTTAATCATTGTTGTTGGAAATTCCAAGTAGGAGCTAGCAGCTACATGGAAGAGCTCTGGATAGTCATAAGCTTTTCCAACGTTATTAATAAGTAGACCAATTTCCAAGTGTTGCAATTCTTCTTTCACTCTTAATTCGTAGGTCTCAGGGCCTAAACCAAAATCCACAGGGCTGAAAACAGACAGACAATATCAACAAGTGCCACCTATTCGGAAGTAGTTCTATCGTTCTTAAGCCAGTTTATGAATAACCCACATGTATTTGACCTGGATGCCAAATTGTGCTTCTAACTCTTCCGCACAAGCTTTCAGTTTGGCTTCAGTACGGGAAATCAAAACTATATTCCTTCCTAACTTAGCGAGCTCTCTGCAATAAGCCCATCCGATTCCGTCGGTTGCTAAATTCAATCAGCATTCACTTCAGTAATATAATTATAACATCAAAATTACAAGACTTGGTCTTACCTCCAGTGACCACTGCCCATTTTCCTAATGTTCGCACGTCCACGTTGTGTCCCAAGTACTGTCCAATCCACGTGGTATAAATTCCCGTAAAGATTATTTTTCCGCAGAGGTAAAACAGGACCAACACGAAGTATATTCCCAATACTTGGATAGGCTCGGTGCTCAGAAATAATGTGGCGATGAAAAAGAACAGATAGGGAATGACGAAGATGTTAAGTCTATAATCTAGCATGATAAATTTCTAATTATTACTGAGTTGTGTGTTGTGACTTGTTTGTGACAGCTCCTAATCGCATACTGCTGAAAAATCAAGAAGGAACTTAAGGAGAAAGGAAGTAATTAATTATTTATGGCCTCAATAATCTGAAAACATGTGAACATGTTTTGAACATTTTCCTTAAGGAACAAAAACTGTACGAACGACCAATATGCAACGGAATTTTCTGCTAGAAGACGAGAAACTAGAGTAGACTAGAATTTGTGGAGATAAGCACTACACCCAGCAAGTAACAACTTCTGGCCTACTTGACTCATATCGAAAGCTTGAAAATGCTATAATGCTGTTTGTATGACACCCCTGAGTTCCAATTTTCAAGAAATTACACGTTAGTGACGTTAGACAAGTAATAACGTGTGCATAGTTTTGTACCTAAGTTTGGTTTGACACAACATTTTCATTGGTATTTTGAACACACATGCGATTATTATCCCAAGTGACTCAAGTAAGATGCATTATACATCGATTTTATCAAAAATTGATTTAGTGTAGTCTTATCCCATCTAAAATTCATTAAGCTGAGATTAACCAATCTAATCTATGTGCAGATCCGACACATATTTCCCTGCACTCTTTACCTATGTTGGCTCACTCTCGTAAGTAGTGCCATCAGGAAAATAACACACTTTCCTTCTGCTTCATTTTCCCAGTAGAAACATTGTTGCTCGCTTTACGAGTTGCAATCTTAATTTGTCATCGCTTGCGTACAATTTTCACAACATGAGGAATTGTAGAAACTTGCTCTCGGTCCTCCTGGCGAGCCTTCTCTTGAGTGGTAAGTAATTGAAGTACGAAACTACATTTAATTAACTGCCTGTGAAATTAATGATATTTTGAAAATGTAATTGTAGGATTTGCAACGGTACAAGCACAAGATCCTTGGGATGAAGTTCCAGTAATTCTGTCTCGCATTACCCCGCCTGTAATTCCAGATCGCATCTGCAACATTCTCGATTACGGAGCAATTCCATCTCCATCTCCTTCTGACGTCACCGCTCCTTCTGAAACCGTCGACGCTAACATTTTAGCGTTTTCTCAAGCATTCGAATCCTGTAATGCTGCAGGTGGAGGAACTGTATTGGTTCCTGCAGACCAGACATTCATTACCTCTGCCATCACTCTTCTCTCCAATACTTCCCTTGAAGTATCATCAGGAGCTACCATCAGATACACCAGGGACACCACAAAGTACCCAATCGTCTTCACCCGTTGGGAAGGAATCGAACTGATGAACTACTCTCCCTTCATTTACGCTTTCGAGGCTGAAAACATCGCTATCACTGGAACTGGTACCATCGATGGGAACTGCGACTGTGAAAACTGGTGGCCGTGGAAAGGAACTTGGTCGAGGCAATGTTGGGAAACAACTCCTGACAATCAAACCAACGCAAGAAATGCTCTGTTTCAAATGGCTGAAGATGACATACCCGTTGCGGAGCGAGTCTTTGGTGAAGGTCACTTCTTACGTCCTCAATTCATTCAACCTTATCGCTCCAAGAATGTCCTCATTGAAGGTGTAACCATTACTAACTCCCCCATGTGGATTGTCCACCCTGTTTTATGCGACAATGTCATCGTCAGAGACATCAACATCGAAAGTCTCGGTCCAAATTCAGACGGTGTCGATCCAGAATCTTGCAAAGACGTGTGGATTTACAACGTTACTTTCAACTCGGGAGACGACGACATCGCAATCAAGTCAGGAAGAAATGCTGATGGTAGAAGAGTGAATGTAACTTCTGAGAACATTGTAATTCAAAACTGTCACATGAAGAATGGACACGGAGGTATCACGCTGGGGAGCTGTATATCAGGGGGAGTGAGAAATGTCTTCGCAGAGGATTGCTACTTGGACAGCACAGAGTTGGACACGGCCATCAGAGTGAAGAACAATGCATTGAGAGGTGGACTCTTGGAGAAGTTCTATCTGAGGAACATTCGAGTAGGCACTGTGGCCAAACAAGTCGTTGAGATTGACTTTTATTACGAAGAAGGACCAAATGCCGACTTTGTTCCGGTCATACGAGACTTCGTCATGCAAAATGTCACTCTTGAGGGCGGGGCTCCTTACTCTTTGTATGTCAGAGGATATCCTAACCATCCAGCAGCGAGTTTCATCGGCTTCTCGTTAGAGAATGTCACTTTCAATGGACTTACGAGAGACCCACATTTCGTGGTTGAAAATGTTGATGATGTTCATACAACTAATGTCATTGTTAATGGGCAAATCTGGGAACTCCCACCCGAAAGTCAATAATTTTTTTGAAAGCAACAAAGCGTCGAAATCAATAAATTATTGCTCAAGTTTTCAAAATTTCAATGCTTCCTTATGCATGTAATTCTTAAATCTTTGTTATACTTCTTGTTCAATCATTGGTTAGGATCTTGGTTAACTCAAAAATGGCATCGAAGCAAATGGAAGTTCTTCAATAAAAAAGCAACAAAACAAACCAATTGAAAAAGCGATCGATCAAAAAGTGACAGCTTTATAATTACGACATTAAAATCTATATATTATTATAATGGCACTTGTTTGATTGGGTGTGTATATGATCTCATTGACACACAGGAGAATACACACCTCCAGAAGCAAAGGATCCAGCAAAACTATCAGTTAACTGTCATCAATCTGCTTAAAATATTAGATAAAATATGATGCAAGGTGCAATTAAGGAATTAAGTACAAGCAAATAAGCTTCTTAAGTAGGATTTCAAAAATTATACAAGTCTATGTTTTTATGTGGTCCAATTCACTATGTCACATGATGTTATGATTAGGTAAGAGATGTGATTGATCACTTTGTTTATGTTTTACGTACAATCCCATCGTTCCAAGCCATCACATTGTTTACAGACAACACACAAACTCCATTGATTAGACTTCAATCTAGTTTCTCACGGAGGTGTAAGTGTAGGGATCTGTCAAAATGTTCAAAACACTCAAGGGAATTTTATAACAATCATTAAAATTACGTGCATCCTTGAATGACTTTATAAATAAGTAAAAAAGCGGTGCAAAAGTTCGTGTGCAACAGAGAGACATTCTGACTTCAACTGACATATTTTAAGTGACATGTTTAAGCACTGCTGAATGCTGTGGAAAATAAAACGCCACGCCTCTCGTAAAAAGGTGACGATATCCACAGATCCACTAGTACAAGAAGCCGACTTAAACTGAAACTTGCATATTGAATATGATGTTTTATGCAATGGATACTCCTAAACTCCTAAATGGAAGGCTCATAAGAATACATAACTGGACAAATGACTTATTGTTACATAAGCGATAGCATCCGGCTCAGTATTTAAGCCTAAAATTTCTCTCCATTTCTCACCAAATGAAAGAGAGTACACAGTCCAGAATTAAGCCGTCTGACCGAACTAAATTATATTTTGTTCTGTTACAATTAAATTATTAGGATGCTCAAATTAGCTTTGATTTTGGTTGTGGCTCAAGTGGCATTATCGCAGGATTCCAGTCCTGTTGGATTTGCTTCTTTGAATGGAGGAACAACAGGTACTTTTTCGTAAAACAAGGAAAATGGCTATAAAAACGAAAAGTATCTTTATTGACTAAAATATTCTCACAGGAGGAGCAGGCGGTCCAACTGTCTTAGTTTCGACAGAAGCAGAACTAGTAGCAGCAGTCGCTGGAAACGATCCAAAGATTGTTAAAATCACCAAACACATTACTCTCACAGATTTGGTCCGTCCAGGATCAAACAAATCTATTCTTGGAACAACCGCGGATTCAGGTGTATCGAACAGTGGCTTTTATATACGCCGAGTGTCTAATGTGATCGTTAGAGGATTGAAAATCTTCAAGTCCGTTGCTCCTGATGACGGCATCTCCATCGATGAGTCCACGAATGTGTGGATTGACCATTGTGAGTTCTTCTCTGATCTCGAACACGATAAAGACTACTACGATGGTCTTCTCGATGCAAAACACGCCGCAGACTTCATTACCGTCTCATGGAACAAATTCCACACCCACTACAAGACAAGTCTCGTTGGACACTCTGATAGCAACGCTGGAGAAGATACCGGCAAAGTAAGAAAGTTCCCATTTGTTCATTAGTTTAGGAATCAATAGCATATATAACTAGTATGTGTCATTCCAGTTGAGAATCACCTACCACAACAATTACTTCTTGAACTGCGGATCACGACTTCCATCCCTCCGTTTCGGAACAGGCCACATCTTCAACAACGTGTACCAAGATATCGACACCTCTGGAATCAACTCCAGGATGGGAGCCCAGGTTTTGGTCGAAGGAAATGTCTTCGACAACGTCGTCAAAGCTCTTATGACCGACCTTGACAGTAATGACGAGGGATATGCTGTGGAACGAAACAACATCTGGAGAAACGCTGCTCCTCAAATTACGCAAGAAGGAACATTCACATCTCCTCCCTATCAGTACAATATCGACACTGCTGCCAACATCGAACCCATTGTGAAGGCTCAAGCTGGAAATACCATTCAATTCCCTTAGTCACATTTTATATTTGATTCTCTTATGCTACGCTAACAAGACTGTCGAAAATATTTGCAAAAATATAAAGAACAACTTCTATTGCTTCATATCAAATTATCTGGAGACTCTGCTCTCACTTCTTTTACACATTTGGGAAAGTATTTTTCTTGGGTGGAATGTTCATAGACTTCAAGTATACAATAATACTCGGGTCATGGGTCAGAGTGGTTGCTGCAAGGATTAGAATAGTCGGCATTGTTTTTTTTAAGAATCGTTAACTAGGCTGTAGGGCTTTTCTCCCCCACCTGTAAAGGTTGAGGTGTTTTGTCCTTAGTCTTTTGCCGAATTAGGTGTAGGTGCTAATCGAGAGCGCCGTCAAATTTTAAAATTTTCGACTGCCTATGAATTAAATATAAAACATAGTTCACGTTAAGAATCCAAATCCGGCAAAATGTTACGCTGTTGGTGGTTGAGCATGGATGTTATGGGCGAAAAAATGCTGTTTTTGGCACAAATCAATGAATACCTTGTGAACCAGTTAGAAATATCTAAAATTCTAAAACCACGATTCCAAGAGGAATATCTAAGTTTTAATTTAAGCTATCAAGCAATATCCTAAGTTAAAAACTGAGGGACTAGTTCCCCTGAGAAAGTCATCTTTTTGTGTAAAAGGTATCCCCCATAACATCCATGCTCAACCACCAACAACGTAACATCTTGCCGGATTTGGATTCTTAACTTGAACTATGTTTTATATTCAATTCATAGGCAGTCGAAAATTTTTTTTTAAATTTTCGACGGCACTCTCGATTAGCACCTACACCTACTTCGACAAAAGACTAAGGACAATTTTGAAAATCTCTTCGCGTAGCTGCGCAACTCGTCTTCTTAAGTAGATTGTGTGTGTGTGAGTTGAT